>WTSP01010871.1:44476-67889 GCA_025331215.1 Actenoides lindsayi
AGAACCACCTAGAGCAGGTCACACAGGAACGTGTCCAGGTGGGTTTTGAATGTCTCCAGAGAAGGAGACTCCACAACCCCTCTGGGCAGCCTGTTCCAGAGCTCTGTCACTCTCACAGTGAAAAAGTTTTTCCTTATGTTCCTGCAGAACCTGTTATGCTCCAGCTTACACTCATCGTCCCTTGTCTTATCATTGAACATAATAGCGAAGAGCCTGGCTCCATCCTCCTGACACTCATCCTTTACATATTTATAAACATTAATTTGGCTGAAGTGTTCAGAGAGCCCTACCATTTTGATCACTGTGGATCGATCCTGTCCTACAGAGATCTGTAGGGACTGCTATGAGACCCACTGCTGTCTGGTACTGGCACTGAACACCAAGGAGTGACACAGATCTGGGTGATGCGTGGATTGATCAAGTAACAGATGAAAAGAGGGTCATCAGCAACAGCCAAGTTATTGGGAAGTACCCTTTTAAAAATTGTGCTGTGGTGCTGCAAATAAGTACAGAAAAGTGTGTGAATCTTTGTGGGAAGGGCCTTTTAGAAAGCACCCTTTTGGGAAGGGGTTGGAGTTGCAGGGTGCAGGCTATGCCTGAGTTAGTGAGATCTTTGAGTGCTGCAGGGGGCTAAGAGCAGGGGGTGTAAGGGGATAACCACCTTCCTGCATGTGGTATGGGAAGGACCAGGAGCAGCGTACAGGATCTCCCACTGTGTAAGAGATTTTGAAAACTGAAGAGAGAGGTAGAAAGAGAAGAAGGAAGCTTTAAAGTGCCTTATCAGAAATGAAAGATCTGCCCACGTGGGTAGAGCTGATCAGTATGCACGTACTCTTCTCTTAGTTTGGATAAGGATTGTGTTTTTACAGTGAAGAACAAATGCCAGGTAGAATTATAATCTTTCAATATCCTCATATTAAGATTGGATATCCATATGGAAGTTTTACTCTTTTGGGGATAAGTTTTCCATACAGGTAATTATCATGACAAGATTAGTGCTGTATGGAATATTGAGTAGATGTTCTGTCCTTGTCTTACACGTTCAAGCCTCATTCTTCTCCGTGGCTTGTCTAGGGCCTAGGGACAGTCAAAGCTAGCACTGACTAGTGGTGGTGTTAGCTAAGCTCTTTGCAAGTTTTTCCTTAGTAAACCTGGTAAAATTGCTGTATCCCATCTTTCTGGCTAGCACTCAGTCCTGCCCTCCCTTCTGTAGAGATGGCCTCCTTGTTTTTGGCCATGCTCCCTGCAGCTCCCTCCTAAACCTTGCCTAAGTATTTCTGGGGAGCAAGAAGCCTACCCTAGATTATAAGAGTTCTCCCTTCTGACAAACAGAGGCTCAGAGGAGGAGGGTAGACAGAGATGGGATCGCTGGTTGCAGTGCTGGGGTGCACAGAGTATGAGGGCTTAGAGCTTTCCCTGAAGGACTCCAGACCATCTCCACCGTACCCTGCTATCCAAACACAAAAGACAGAACGGTAGGGTTGCAGTCACAATCCAGCAAGCCTTCTGCACAAGCTAAAATAATTTTAGCAGGAAAGGCAGGGATGTGGTAGATGTGATATGAGGCGAGTGCTTGCTAAGCCCTAAACCTGCCCTACAGTATGGCTGGCTGTCCTTCCCTTCCCAGTATCGTTCCACCCCTGGGGCTGTTGCTGTATGTTAGCATAGCAAGAGCAGGTTTCAGGGTTTTTCCCCTCTTAAAGCAGGGGGAATAGATTTGGCCCTCAGAGAGCACAATGTGTGAGACAGAAATGTGTTTGGTAGTAGCCCAGGAAGGGTGGCCTGAGTCTCAGGTACAGCACACTGGTATTCACAGAAGTCCTGGGTACCACTGGCTGCAGCAATGTAGACGTTGAGCGTGGAGCACAGAGGCTAGCTTGCAAAACATGACAGTGACAGTGTTGCTGTTGTAAAAACGTGTCTGGCCTGTGCTCCCTGACACACAGTTCCTCACAAGTAGTCTCCATGGGAATCCTTCTGCAGGATCCTAGGCAGGAGGTCAGGGTGGTTGGCTGTCTCACAGACACTGACTAATCTTTCAAGCAGCAAAAATAGCTCTTCTCACTCTGGCTTCATTGTGGTTTTTTCTTCCTGGAAGTGCCACTTTCCATGCTGAGTCCCCAGGATTTGAAGTTGTCAGAGTGGCTCTGCTGTATGAGGCTTCCTGCAGGGCTGCTGCCTCCCAGCTTCTCAAGCCAGCTCTGTGTGGTGCTGTGCAAGGGAAGAACTGAGTTCTGATGTCTGCATGGGAACATTTGCCTTAACTAAGTCCAGGATAAGAGCGGATTTAAGTGCTTTGGTTTATAAATAAACAGCACTGTGGCCAAGGTAGATTTAAGCAGAGAGCTGGCAACAGTCCTGCTTGGGAAGGGATCTCTACCACATGGCCTGCTGTTGGACTTCCTGTCGCATGCTAATCCCTTAAGCCTGCTTTAGTTTTGTTAATTTTCCTTCTTTCCTTTTTTCCTCAGTGGGCTGTCTCGGTGGCACGTGAACACCAATGTTCCTCAGCCAAGCTTGTGCCTGCATCCAAGCTGGGCCAAGCATCCAAGCTGCCTTCCGAGCACTGGGTACCATGTGGCAGGGCCCCAGGGATGGTGGTGCCTGAATGTGTCCAATTCTCTCTGTCTTACAGGCTCTGCAGTCTGCGCCTGAAGAAACTCACGGTGCTGAAAGAGCTGGACAAAGAGTTGAGCTCTGTGCTTATCGCTGTGAAGATTCAGGTAGGCTCTTCTTGTTGCTGCCTGATAGCAGCAAGCCCATCCTTGTGCCCTCTGTGAAGTGCTGGTCTGCATGTCCCTTGCTTTGTGCCAGCCCCTTGCTTCTGTCTCGATTAGCACCCTTGGGGAGATTTTTGGTGCTCTGGCAGGTGGGAATAATGGCCCAGGGATAGCAGTAATGTGTGTGGTGCTGGTTTGTATCAGGGATGAGTTTGGTCAGGCCTCTGCACTGAGTCAGAGCGCATCTTGCTTCCCTGCCTATCTCAGCCAAGGCCCTCCTCACGAGCTGCTGTTGGGAGTACGGCATCCCCTACCCCACCATTAGCGACCCTTTAGACAGGATCAGCACTGGGTGTTTTCTGGCAGTGCCCTCCACCTGGATCCCCTCCCTAGGGAGTGAAGGGCAGGGAGGGAAAGGTGCAAGGGATCAGTGGCTTTGTGCATGACTTCTGCTGATGTTTGCTCCCTGTGTGATCTCACTGCTGCCTCTGCTGTCCCCTGCCTTTCTCTGTGCCATCTGTGCTATTCCTGGTGCCTCTACTCTGAACCAGGTAGAGGGGAGGGGAGAGGATCTTTGTCACCAAGTGGAGAGGGAATTTTTTGCCATCCTGGTACGTGTAATCCTCCCCACTTCCTCTCTGCAGCTGGTGGTGAAGAGATGGGTCCCTGTGGATGCAGGCACATCCTTTCCACCTGCCAAAGGACAGCATGGAAACAAGATGCCTCTTGAGTATGCTGTCCTCACCACAACTCCCCTAACCCAGCTGGATTGCTGGTGTCCTTCCTTCGTTCTTGTCAGCTGTCAGAAAAGCTGCTGATCCCATTGCAAGCATCATGGGGCGGGAGCTCAGGAGCTTTGTGCTCCCACAGAGCTCTTTGTGCTGCACACATTAGGATCTAAATCCTGGATTAGTACTGGAAGCTGCAGTATTAGTGGAGCTCTGGGAGCCCGGGTTTGCCTTCATGGCAGACCTGATTCACTTGCACAGGAGCAACTGAAAGCGAAATATGTGAAACTCAGGGTCTGGAGTGAGGACAGCAGGAGGATGCTGTGGTCCACACACTATTGGTCAGTGCCCCACTTTGCTGGCCTTCGTGTATGGTGACATTCAGGAGAGCTGAAAGCACTGGGCTTTCAACCCTGAGACCCCCGACACTTGTGCCCCTTTGGTGCAGGCTTTAGCAAGGGAACAACCTGGGCAGGAGAGAGCTGCCTGGCCCCTAGAAATGTGGGAGCAATCAAGGTTGGGCCACAGGTGCCAGCAGCACAGGACTAGAAGGCTGGGAATTAGCTGGGGACTGCTGATCCCATGTGGCTGGGAGGGCTGGGCTCCTGCCTTGCTCCTTTTATCTCCCTGTACTGCTGGTCCAAGCTGTCTGTGCTCCTCTAGACTGGGGAACCTTGGGCTGTCATGCAGCCCCCACTTATGCTGGGTCTTACCATGTGCTGAGCATGTATGTCCTCAGCTGTCACATCTCTCATGAAGTGCAAATGTGAGACTGTAGAAGAGGCTGCACAGCAGGACCCCAGTTCTCTCAAACAGACGTCCCAGTCCCTGCCCCAGGCTCACCTTGCACCCTGCCGGCAAAATAAATTAACAGACCTCAGCAGTGACTGGTCAAGGCCACAGGAACTCTTCACTGCAGGGCTCCTTTCCCTGCCAGGGAACAGAGGCTGCATTCCGGGTCTTAATTTAAACATGGTCACCCCCTCTCTGCGTGGCCGCATACCCATGGCAGCAAGCTGCTGTAGGGTCCCTGCAAAGCTGAAGGAAGCTGGAGGAGAATGCTTCTGCCCACATTACCCTCTTGCTCAGCACTCCTTGTGGGAGTTGGGTGGATTCGTGAGACCCCCTAGGCTGCCTCCACCTGCCTGACCTGCCACCATGGCAGGGCAGGAACTGCTGAGCCTTCCTGGAAGGCAGATGGAAGCTGTAGGCAGCTTCAGTGCAGCCTGCCTACAGAATGGTCTCAGATAGATCCATCCCCCCTGCTCCTCTCCTAGGTAACAGATGAGTCATGCTAGCAAGAAGCTGTTTGAAGGCTGCCCAGTGAGCGCTGCCATCTCCATCTTTTGGATGGAAACAGCTGATGTATGTGATTTGTGGAGGACCTGCAAGTTCCCAGGGGGGTAGCTGGGGACTAGTGGAAAGTGGAGCTGTATTTTCTTTTATTACAGTAGTAGCTCTGTTGAGTTAAGGAAGTTGCCTGTCAGGAAGTCGCTGCTCTGAAAGGCAGACTGTGTGGAAACAAAGCTCTGACCCTGCCTGAGTGGGGCTGGCACCAAGACAAAAGCCTCAGTGCTGGAGAGAGTCTGCTCAATTAATGTATGTGACTCAAAGGATAGTGTAAGCCTGTCTAGAATATCTGATTTCCTTCTCACCATAAGCGTGCTCTTCTGGTCTTAAAAGACAGCTTCCGAGCGTGGCATGTGCTGTTACCTGCTCCTTCAGCTGAAAGGACTGCTGTCAAAGGACTAGGGGAGCTTTCTGTGTCTATATAACACACCCATTGCCCAGAGGTGATTTGAATATTTCATATTCAGTGGCTTCCAGTGAGCTAAAGTCTGAACTACTATGAAAAAGGAGACTTACTTACCTTTATCCTCCATTATTTGTTTTAACAGACTGGAGATGTCATAGAGCATTTCCTTTTGAGTATTGTTCAGATTCACCTGTGTCTGGCTCAGCTCCATAAAGGTGAAGATATCTGTCTTGGCATCATAACTGATTATGGCATGAAGGGAAATGTGATGCTTTCTCTCATCAGAGAAACTTACTGTAATTCATAAACATCCAGTCTTGAGCTGTGAATAGAGGAGACAATCAAAGAAAGAAGAAAACAAGCTCCAGCACTCCCAGAACTTTCAGCTCCTATGACAGGTGGCATGGAAGAGATAGGTGCAGATCTTCCTGCAGCTTCTTGCAGGATGTGGCTCAGGTTCAACCCCTGGTGCTGCTGTAGAGGGATGATGCTGGAAGCCCCTCCATATCAGACCAGAACGTGTGCTACAAAACAGGCCAGGCTGAGAAGCTCGTTTGCCTATGCCAGGCCAGCTTTGCTCCCTGCAGGAACTTGGATTTTTTTCCTCCTCCTTGCTATTTGTAGAAGGTACCTGCAGAGTTTTCTTGTCTACACCCCATTCATTCTTTGTTTCTGATCTCTTTGCAACCACTTGTAGGATTTTCACTTCTGACTAAGCAATCTCAGCTACCCCTTAAATAACTAAATGTGCTGATGATATTTAATGGGCTATTCTATCCCAAAATGCACCTTTATCTTGAATTGTGGGTAATGCTTTGCTGTCTGCCTTGGCCTGGTATCCTATACTGTGTTAATTCTCTCTCCTTTTCCAGGTTTGGTATGCTCTTCTAGCCTTCACCTTGTGTTTTAAACAAGACCCGTCAGGACAAATTTATACCTGAAATTGTGGATTTTTGTCTTGCAGAACAGACCTAGGCGTCACACGCCTGCATATAGAGTGAAAACTTCTGTAGGTTTTCAGTCTATTAGGTAGTGAAGGTCTGTGACCACAGCCTCTCCCTAGTGCTTTTCACTTCCTTGACAGTCTTTGTCATCTGTGGTCTTCACTGTAACGGTCTGATAGTAAGTTTTCCTGTAGTACTGGTGGTGATACTCAGCTGTTGTGCTGCGTAATTGGTCTTGCCTGACGTTACTCGAATTGCACAACAGCTGAACTATGTCAGGTGCTCAAGGCCATGTCTAGTTGGGGTTTGAATTTCTCAAGGGATGGAGAACCCTCAGCCTTTCCATGTTCTGTCCCAAGATTTTACTGGGCTGAAAGGGGAAAAAAAAACCCCAACAAAGCCAACATCTAATGGTAATTTTCCAGCTCATTCCTGTTGCTTCTCACTCTGTCCTTGGGCGCTTCTGAGGAGACTTCACATCTGTCTTCTCTCCACTGTCCTGCTAAGTGTCTGTAGGCCTCAGAGTACCCCTTCACCTGCTGTTTTCCCAGACAAACAAACCCAGCTCACTCAGCCTCTTCTCATATGTCCTATGCTCCAGCTCCTGACCGTCCTGATGTCTTTTGCTGGATTTGCTTCCGTCTGTCAATGCCTGTCTTGTACTGGGGAGCCTTAATAGGCTCTGGAATCCAGTTGTGGTATCACCAGTGCTACATTGAGGGGAAGAATCCCTTTTCTCTGCTTGCGTATTTGCTGAGGCTGAGATTGGTGTCATTGCTACAACAGTGCATGCTGCTGAGGTAGAGGTACCTTGATGTTCCCCAGGATCCCCCCGTCCCTTTCTGCAGAGCCTGTCTTGCTGTCTGGAGTTCTTCCCAGGCAGAAAAGTCATGGGTTGTCCTAGGGAAGGACTTCACTTTTGCCTTTATTGAACCTCGTGAGGTTTGTGTCAACCTTACTAGGAATCCCAAATTGTTCTTAACTCCCAGTTGCTGGTAAGCAAATATTAGCCCCTAGGTGTTAGTTTCTAATCTGTTTAATTGGAGCAATGCTAGTTTCTGCTGGGTCATGGTTTGCTCCTCAATGTGGTCAGTGTTTCCTACTGGATATGAGTGCCATCCCCTTCATGAAACCTGGCATACCTTTCAGGCTGAACTCGAGCTTTAGGTAGTGGCTTTATGTTGCTGAGAGGACTTTACCTCATGCATTTGCAGTACAATGTGTAGCCCTTTTTCTACCTCATGTCCCAAGTGCTATGCTCCATGGTGCCCTGGGAGCTAGTCCTCTGTCTGAACTTAGACTTTATGAACTCTCTCCCTTCATGTAACCCCACAGGCCAGGTACCTAGGACTTGAGCTCAGCCAGGGTGTAACATGTCAGGTCATTGCACCCATGATGAACTGGCCTGGACCTAAAAAGTGCTGCTGTTCAGGGGTCTCTGAGCTCTGCTGCTGCTCCCTTTGGCTTGCATTGTGATAGTGAAACGGTCTTTGCTCCAGTCTTTGTAGTGCCACATGGATGTGCACCAGTGTTTCACTGAGGGCCAGAGCCTAAAACTGGAGCTGAGTGTGTAACTTCCACGGTGACAGTAACACACAGGGCAGCAGTGTTTATGAATCCTTCACTCACTGGATGTGCCGCCCAGCCTGTTCTCACCTTTCCTTTGCTGTAACTCTGTCCCCAGAAGTAGCATCTTCAAGAAGAATAATTGCACCAGAAAGTGCATTTTGATGAAAAAAAAAAGCAAATTTGTGGTGGATAATCTCAAATGGTAAATGTGATAAAGTGAATGGTCATTGTCATAGTGGCCATGTATCATCTCTTACTAAACAGTAGGGGAGACAGTGCCTTCTTGGCCAGGAAAGCTCACAGATGGTGAAGGGGCTGATGTCCACCTTTTCTGGTCAGTTTTGCTCACTGGGAACAATGTCGCAGACAGCTCAGACTAGGCCTCTTGGAGGCCCAGGGAGGGTTTGGCTAACACTTCTCTTTGCTTGGGTACCAGTAAGAACTGAAATGCTGCTTCACTGCAAAATGTGGAGGCCTTTCTTGCCTCCCCTTCTGTAGTTGTAGTTGCAGCAACAGAGGTGCAAGAAAGGCCTCATATCAGCACCATGCAGGCTTGCTGAACCCTGACAAGGTTCACATCAGCAAGCTTCCTTGCTGCTCTCTGGGTTCTGAAACATGCCTGTGCTCCTTGCCATTCTCTTAGATTGCAGAGGAGGTGTAGCTGTGATCTCTTTTACGTTGCCACCTGCGTGCTCCTGTCATGACTTCTGGGGATGCTGTCCCATTTGCAGTGAAGATGAAAAGCTGAGGCCTCTAACCTCACCAAGGCTCTAACCTTAGCCAAATCTAGGATTTGTCCAAGCTGATGAAGTGTCTCTGGCCATGACCAAGTTAGGATCCTGCTGGCCACAGCATCTGTTAGGATCAAGCTGGGAAGGGTGTGGGGATGCAGTGAGGTCCTGGGAAGGGGCAACATATATGAGGTGGGACCCGCTTCCTTTGGGCTGCTGCATCTTTCTGGTTAGCTGTGACCCATCTGCTCACTAGCCCACAGTTTAAATTAAGGCATACTTACAAAAGCCATGATAACTGATTTGCAAGAACTGTACTGACCTATCCTATTGCTTCCCTAAATCAATGCCTCAGCTTGCTGGCCCATCTAGAGGGAGCCAGGAGAGCATGAAGAAGCACCATGGGCTATTTTATACTTGGAGCGGGTCCCACAGCCCTGTGGGGACACAGCCAGTGGGCATGGGCCTTCTGGGAGATCTGTGAGTTGTCCTGCACTGCAACCAAGACAGCCTGCTGCACGCAGACAGCATTTTAATCTCTAAAATCATTCAGTGTGTCAGTAGCCAAGCTGTAGAGATAGTAAACATAGGACAGAAGTAAAGGAAGGAGTTGGAGTGGGCACGTGGTTAGAGCGCCTCTCTTTCTGCCCTCCTGGGGCAAGAACCTGTTTGTGTACGTGGAAAGATAAAGACTGTTGCCAGAGGAAAATACTGGAAGTTTTCTGCAACACAAGCTGGGCAAGTGGGGGGACCCCTGTTCCTCTGGGACATCCTGCCTTGGTCCCAGCAGAACCATCCTGCCAGCTGTGCTTAGGCAGGTGTCTGCAGTGAGTCTGTCTGCTGGAGGAGAGAGGTGTTCTCCAGGACCTGTCCCTTTCCTGGCTAGGCAGTGTGCTGGGACCCATTCCTTCCCCTTCTGGTGCTGTAGGTAGCAGTGTGCCCCTCCACAGCATCCAGTCAGCTCTAGCTGCAAGGAGCTTGATTAAGCAGAATAGGTTTGGGAAGAGCAAGTGCTCCTTGTCAGGTGGGTGAGGAGAAGGCATCTTTGGCAGCTCAGGAGAAACTGCAGGCTTTTGCAAAGCGTGTGTGAGGTGGCTCTGTGAGGTGGAAGGGAACAGAGTCAAGGGACTGTCTCTTTCCTTACGGACTGTGAACACCAGTGAGTTGTGTGTGTAGTGCCGTGGAGTCTGTGGCCAAGATGCTCCAGCTTAGCTGTGTGCATCTACCAATCTTCTTGTAGGGTTCAAAGCGAGTCCTGAGATCAAATGAATACGTCCTCCCACCTGGTGGCCTGATGGAGACCGAGCTGGAGCTGACCTTCTCACTGCAGGTATCTGGTGTTGCTTGGTCCCCCGGGCTCCCTGGTCCTCCCCTCACCTGGCACTTCTCGGCAAGCATGGCTTTGGGGGCTCGGTGTGAAGGGAGCAGCCTCTGAGGAGGGGCCTCCTCTGGTTGCCCATGCTCAGATCATAACAGCACGGATTCCTGCTGCTAGCCAGCCAGCTGCTCCATTGCTGCAGGGATTGTTTTGCTAGGCATGGGGATTTGGAGAATGATGTGGAGTGCAGGTGGTCTTTGACGTGCACCTCAAAGCTCAGCAGGTCAGATCCTGCTGTACATCAGCCCTGAGGATGTACATTGCTCTGAGTCCTGCCCTCATGCTGCTATCTCCCCTCTACTTCCCTTTCCCAGTACCCACACTTCCTCAAGAGAGATGGCAACAAACTACAGATCATGCTGCAGCGGAGGAAGAGATACAAGAACCGCACGATCCTGGGCTACAAGACCCTTGCAGTCGGCATCATTAACATGGCTGAGGTACAGGATGCTGGGAACAGAGGGGAGCTCTGCATGGCCTCCCTGTGCCAGTGCTGGGAAGGGAGCTGGGCCAGCTGACAGGCACTGGGTGCTCTGAATGCTCTGACTTACTGGCTTACTGTAAGACAGAGGGGGTGGGCTGCCAGCTGCCATTGTGTCACCCTGTCAGGGGACTTGTCTGTCTGCCTAGGTGATGCAGCACCCAACGGATGGTGGGCAGCTTCTGGGCCTCCACAGCAACATGAAGGACATGAACATCCGAGTGGCTGAAATCAGCATCTACTCTTTGTCCAGTCAACCCATTGATCATGAGGATGGGAGCATCCCCTCAGGTCCTAAAATCAAAGCTTCAGGTGTGTTAGTGCTCATCACAGACCTGAAGGCAAGCGTTTGGGACAGGGCATGGGTAACGGAGTGTGTCCCCAAGTGCCTGCCAGCAGTACTGATCATTTCACTGGAGCCATGACAGGTGCTGTGCTTAGCCCTGGCATCTGCACTGTCTGCTTTCAGATCGCTCCCCAGACATTGATAACTACTCGGAGGAAGAGGATGACAGCTTCTCCTCAGAGCAAGAAGCCAGTGATGATGCTGTGCAGGGTCAGGTAAGAGAGGCCTGGCAAGGTGGCTTATGTCCTTGTCCCATTTCTAGGGCAAGTGTCAAGGGTTGAGGGTCTTGGTCATCCTTAGCTCTCTCACCTCCTTTGTAAACATTTGTCATGGTTTCAGGGGGCAGAGAACCACAGTATCTGACAGCAGGAAGAACTGCGGGATGCTGTCAAGTCAGTGGTGAGGCAAGGGACTTCGGAGAGCCATAGGTCTCATTTGTCTGCCCTTGGATCTGTCTAGCCTGCAGCCTAAAACCCCTACTGAGCTCCCTCCATCTTGCACCATGATTCTCTTCTTTCTTCCTGTGATAACAAGCCAGAGGCTGGCCTCACTCTGAGACAGATTTTAGGAAGAAGTACAGTCTGGGTCTGAAGATGGTCAGAGGTGGCAGACCCACCCCAGCCCTCTGATGAACTATGCCACTGCTGTTGTCCTCTTGCGGTGCCTACACTCGAGGCCAAACACGATTTGTGGTGGTGTGCTGACCAAGCACAGGGACAAACCCCTGTTCAGGGTCCTTCATATTACCTGTTCCATCATGTTGGGTTAACACATCAGGCCTCGTGTCCCTGGGAGCTGTGTGTATTGTTGAGTCTGATCCCTGGGAGAACACTTTTTGTGAGCTCAGGTGCTGCGCCCTCTGAGCTAACCCTGGAGAGGGGAGAACAGAACACCACGTGTGTCATGGGCAGGCTGGTGAGTGCAGAGAGGAGAGCTTTATGTTGTAACAAGGACTGTTTCAGAAAGCTGCTGTGTCTCCTCTGCATCTTGCTGGTACATGTGCCTCTGGAGGGGCCTGGGGGCAAAGGCCCTGGAGAAGAAGGTCTATTGGGTGATGGTGCTGAGGAGGAATAAGGAGCTGTGTAGAGAGGGATGGAAGAAGTGAGAAGCGAGACTCTGGGAGAAGAGTGGACCAGAGCTTTTCAAAATGGGGGGCAAGTGTGGGGCAGGGGAACTTCTAGGAGATGCTGAGTTGCTCTGATATGCTGTGACCTTCTGCCTGCAGGATCTGTTCGATGAAGAGGATGACTTGAGGAAAACCAAGAAGGCTAGGAGGAAAATGATCCGAACCACATCAATGACCAGAGTAACATCAGCATTTACAGTGTGATCAAAGGGATGGAGGGGATTTACTTTCTCCCCTCCCTGCAGGGAGTGTGGGGGTGGAGGGGATAAGGGGGATGCTAGCACTGGTGCAGAGCAGGGGAGAGAGCCCTTGGCTCTGACAAGAAGGGACAAACCTCTTGCTGTTAATGAGCTAACTTGCTGCTCAGAGCTGTACCCCAGCTTACGGTCTGCACTATGTTTAGCCTGGCTTTGTATCGATGATGATCTGCGTGCAACACAGTTGTGACTCACTGCTGTGACATGGTCTCTTATTTCCCTCCTTGAGGAAGGGGAAGGTTAGCACAAGAAATGGTGAACCGCTTAGCAGCTCCTCTGCCTGACAGCAGAAGAGAGGATCTGCCCTGCCAGGCCTCTGCTCTCCAAGCATCTCTTCATTCCCATCTGCTTCGGCCCTGAAGGTCCCTGGGCACCTTCTTCCTGAGTTTGTTTCCCATTTTTTCTTGCTTGAAGGCAGCATTCTTCAACAAGATGGTCTGGGGAATAAGGGGACTTAAATGCAGAGAAAATTATATTATTCCAGCCTGTAGCAGAGAGTCTGAGTCCTTGAAAACTCCCTCATGGTCAGATAAAGTGGCTTCTTGCAGAGTCCAGGTTTAGTTCAGATCCTACAGCAAATTTACAGAGCAAGGGAAATCATATCTGACCTTGGTCCTGGAGACCCAGAAGGGAGTCGATGCCATATTAAAGAGAGCAACTGTGGCATACGTTAGTCATCCTGGAACGTTGTTTGATAGTTTTGCTGATCCTTTTTCTTCCCTTCTTTTGTTTTCAGCAACCAAACTTCAAGCAGAAATTTGTGGCTTTGCTGAAGAGGTTTAAAGTGACAGAGGAGGTAAGAAATTGGAAGGCTGCCCCACCTGGCAGTGCCCCCTGCAGATGTGTAGGTATCAGAGTGCTGGTTCCCACTCACTGGGAGCACAAGGCATGAGCTGCAGGTGCTCAGGGGTGTTACCAAAGGTGTTGTGAGAGACGGCACAGACTGGCTGTTGGCTTTTCCAAAGCTTTCTGCCTCAAGAAGGCAGCTCTGAACCTCATGCTGAAATCAAAACCACCTTCCTATTGGGCAGAGAGGCCAGAGGAAGAAGGTGCTGTCATACAAAGACATTGCCCCAGGAGCTGCCATTGCAGGGGCAGTCCTGTTCATAACTGAAAGCGGGCTAACATCATCCTGGGGGTAGCTGGCTCTGGCTGGGAGCCTGCACTGAGTGTGCAGCACAGCCAGTGGAGGTCCTCCTGTGTGTTTTAACTCCCAGTAAGTATGATGGGTGTCTGAGATGCCTTCGAATGTCATGCTCATGGCACTGTCTTTTGGCCCATTTACAGTGTTGCTTCTTCCATAGCCTGGCTTTGGCTCCCTAAGGTGGGAACAGTGCTGTGTTGTGCTTAGTGGCTGGTAGGGAGCCTGGTCTGGAATACAAGTGACTCCATATCTCTTCATTCCCCTCTGGGCTTGGTCCCACAGGTTCTGGACTCTGACCCTGTAGACCAGACCCAGGAGGTGGAGGAAGACCTGGGCTTGCTCTATGACAGCCTGGAAGAGTGCAACAACAGTGACAGTGGCCCAGAGATTGAGGACAATGAGAGTGTGCACAGCACACCCAAGCCCACACTGAGGTAAGGGTTGCAGGCCGACAGCACAATCTATAGGACCTGGAGAAATGCGCTCTGACACTTCAGTTGCTTGGGTTAATGCAGGCATTGTCACGTCTCCATTCCCATTACCATCTTCTGTTGGCATCGCTGATCTCCATCTCCTCACTTGCATGTCCTGTTTAATAAACTCAAAGCTGCCCATTTAAACTGGCTTCCTTCATACTGAGTCTCATTTAATTTCCTGCCGGCCCAGCAGCTGACACTGATCTGCTGGAAGAACAGCTACTTGATCTAAGCCTCCACTGTTCCCAGCTCTCAAATCTTTCTGCTGACAGTCCTGGCCATCACAGGATTCTCCACACTGAAGCATGCCTGTCTTTTGAGCACTTTGTGACTGCTTGGGCCAGTCCTTGTGTGCCTGTGAGATCTGCATGCTGTGTTCCCACCCTTTGTGGAGATATGTGACTAGCAACTGTCAGCAATGTTCCTCACCCTATTCCATAGGCACCTGGTGGCTTGACTTGCTCTGCCAAGCACCACTGACTTGGCACAGAGGTCTCCAGTGGACGTGCACTGAAACCAAGCTTTTCTTCCATGGGATCTGCATTCACCTGGCCTCTCTTGCTCATGGCTGTTCTGTTTCCATGCTGTCCTTTTATGAGAAAGTTGCCTTTTATTGTCTTTCTGCTTGGCTGCCTCACAGTGCGCTGGGTCTCTTCTAGCCAAACCAAGCTTGCTTGTCATTATTCTTCTATAGCTCAGTATTTAAATATAGTTTGGATTAGTTGGAATCCCTGCTGAAGGTACTTAGCAAGGGTGGCAGAGCATCCTCAAGTAAGTGCTGGTTTGTGCTTGTACCTGCTGTTAGAGTCTTCCTCTGGTGTTTGCTGCTGTCTCTTGTAGGACAGCCTATGGGGCCCTGAACTGCTTTTCAGCCTGTTCACAAGGTGTCCCTAGCTTGGTTTGCTCTCCAGCACCTCAGTTTCTGGTAGTGCTGCTTGAATTCATGTTACAGGGCCTCCTGTGCTACTTCTAAGGAGATGTGGGAGCTGACTGCCAGTGTCTTTAGTTCCAAGGCCCTTCGTAGCCTTCTCTGCTGGTGATGACCTTCCAGCCTAGCCTGTAAATTCAAGATGTGATCCTCACATTGGATTTATTTATTGTCACAGACAGCCTTGCTAGACACTGTGAAGGTCTCTGTGGTGCAAAGGCATTAAGGTAGACCTTAAGGGTGAGCAGTGGCCAGTGCCCTGGATTGGGTCAGTGATGTTGGGAGCAGAGTCATCCTTTTTATCAGCCAGGGAGGCCACGCAGCTGTTGGTGACTTCTATACTGGGGTGAAACTGGAGCTAGAACTGAGGCTGTTAGGTAAGACCTCAAAAGTCAGAGCCTCTGATTGAAGATCGGAGGTGAAGGTGCAAATGTCTCAATAGATGACTGGACAAATCAGTGTAGGAGAGGAGGCTAATTCATTGGAGAGCAGAAGGGTGATGTGCAGAAGGGCTGGGATTTACCTCTGTCTCAGTGTGCTGAGATTCAGAGTCAATCATGCCTATAGGAGAGCCTTTGCGCTGCAGAACAGGGCAAGCTGAGAATGCAGAGGAGCTCTGTGCTGTGTGACATGTCCTCTGAGGATGAGAGCTTCTGAATTGCAAGTGAGAGAGGGCAGAAACAGACACAGCTTCCAAGGGGAAGGGGGAGACAACCCCATATAAATGGGGTGTTGAAAGCCAGACCAAGTATATGCAATCTATAAACATCCAATGTCTAAGAAAAAGGAGGGGGGTATGAGGAAACCTTTTTGAGGTGCCAGTGGCACCAGGGATATCTTGCATTCTGGTGGGATTACTGGAGGAGTGGGAGAGATGCCGACTGGGAGGTGAATTATTAGAAAACATACATATTTCTCTAGTTTGTTTCTGAAGTTATTAAAATAGTCTGTACTGATTGAAAATGCTGTCTGAGAAAAGGCAAGTATAGAGTGATGACTGTTAGAGGGTAGTGACAATGCCTGAGATCCTGTAGCAGAGGTTGGAGGGGCGGTGAGAGCAAAAATGTGTTAGTAATGGGAGACATCATTTATCCCTGCATAACCTGGAAAAAATGCCCCACCAGGGCACAGTTCTCACTCTAAACCTGGAGCTTTGGTAAATGAACATGTCATGAAGCAGCCAGTCACAGGGTCCTGAGCTGTGTGTAAATACTGCTGCTGCAGAGCTGCTCTGTGGTGGGGACCGTAATTTACTGAGGTTAAATGTCCTTGTAGGAGGAGTAAAAGCAAAGGATCTGACAAACACTGTTGTGCCTGGCAGCACAGGGTGCTGTACACAGATGAGGAAACATGGTAAAAGGGAAATAAAAGGAGCAGCCAGGATGTTCAGAGCTCTGCAGGTAACCTGTAGAAAGCTGCAGATAGATCTAGATGAGGACAGTAGAAACCAGTGGAAGCTCTGGGAGCATCCTAACAGAACTGCTCTATAACCTACCCCTCTATGGCCATCCGTGGAAACCTGCAGCCTGGTATCCCCATCTGCACACCAAGCAGACCAGGTGAACCTTTTTCCTGGGAGTTAGTCAGTAAATACTTACATACAGCTTAGGGAGAAGCTATCTCAGATCTCCTGCAGGGAAGTCACACATTGCAGATGGGCTGCAGTTGCTGCAAGGGTCCTGAAAAAGCTGACAGGTGAGATCCAGTGATAGAACCTGCTTGTTTCCTAAAGACTGGTCTTTGAGCAGCTCACAGAATGTGGAGAGGATCTTTGGCAAATAAATAAGGTGTGTAAAAAGGGGAAACAAAGGTGGAAGCTTAGACTGTGGTGGCAGAGCCAGTCCAGCTGCCCTAAGGGAGTTCCTGTGTTGACCATAGTGACTTAGGAACAGGACCTTGGAGTTGCACTGTGCAACGCTATCAAAACTTAAGCTCAGAGACCTAAAAAAAAAGGCACTTTTAAGTGATAGGGAACAAAACTGGACGTTGCTGTGCTACTGCTCTACCTAAGGTGTGGTTCTGTGTACAATACTGTGACCTTCAGAGCCTCGGGAAAGGGGAAAGCAGAAAGGCACGGTGGAAGCTGCTGCTGGATGTGTGCAGCAGCAGCAGTCAGAGGTAAGGAGCCCTCCCTGGAAAAGGGGGAGCAGAAAGGAAGACAGATGAAATCTGTGGACGCTGTAGTGGTGCAGAGGTGGCAGAGAGGTTCAGCAGCACATTGGAGTCGTGGTGTTGACAGAGACCATACACCAGTGAGATGGGGCAAGGTGGCAGTTCCCCACCCTGCACTGCAGTGGTAGGGGATCACCTGAGAGAGAAATCACTGACAGCTAGGAGACAGGGACCCTGCCTCCAAAGCACTGGGGTCACAGGTTTAACCCTGTTGGTCTGGAATGGTCCCATCCTGTCCCTGCAGCTAACATTGTTGCAGCAGACCATGGTGTGTGGGGCTGGCAGTCTGCTGGTAGGTGTGCTTCTAGGCTGTGAGTTGCTCAGACACATGTGCCTGGCCCTGTGTCCCACTGGGAACCTCTCCGCAGTGCTCTGCATTTGGGACAGGCCGACGGGTGTGTGCTGGGATCATGGTGACTTTGTTCCTCTCTTATTCCTGCCTTTTTCTCTCCCATCTGTCTGTCTGTCCATCCGTTCGTCTGTCTGTTTCTCTGCAGGCGTTTCTTTGAGGGAGTCTCTCATTCTGGTTCCCAGACTGAGATCGGCAGTCTGCACAGCCAGAAAGGGCAGGATCAAGAGTCGGGCAGCCCTGTGAGTTACACCACCACCACCTCTTGCCCCGTTCCCTCCCCAGCCAGCCCAGCATCCCCACAGTGCCTGCAGCTTCCTTTGAAACCACAGCTCCTTGCAGCACCTGCCTGGAGCTGCTCCTTCCCTTCTTTCCTCTTCTTTTCCCAGCGCAAACAGGTAGCGATGGAGAGCATCCTCTGGGTCCAGTCCCAGGGGGATGCTGGACTCCTTTATGGGATCATGTGTTCAGTGAGGCCAGGCATGGGCCACTGGCAGCTGCCCCACTCGGGGTGCTCCGTCCTGCTCTGACCCCACTCCCTGTCCCCCAGGGCGAGGCAGACAAGTGGAAGCCAGGAGCACTTCGGCCTCAGGAAGAGCCAGGAGTGGAGGTCCCCGCAGTGGTGAGTCTAGACTACAAGATGTGGAGTGGGATGGAGCTCCCTCAGGCTTCATGTTGCTTTCTGGGGTTCCAGGCCCACCAGCCTGGGAGCAGGGCTGGGGGACAAGGAGATGGGGCTGGAGAGCAGTGAGAGTGGAAGGAGGGTTATGCTCTGCAGGAGGTGCAGCCCAGCCCTTTCAAGACCCTGCAGCCTTGAGTCTCCAGTAGGACCACCAGGCCTATCATGGATGAGGGCACTCATGGGTGGAGGGAGCAGGGCAGGGAGAGCAGTGTGTATGAAGTGACTGTGTGTGGCCCTCAGGAGTTGGCCGCAGAGCAGCCGTGTTCACGACTGGCCCCCGCAGAGGCTGCTACGAGGGAGAGCAGTGTGGACAGGCTGGCCCAGCTGGGCCCCAGTACCAAAGCCGAGCTTCCCGGTGCCGTGTCCCCCAGGTAAGGCAGGTCTGCACCCCATGCCAGGCCTGAGAGGGCTCACGCTGGCTCCCTGGAGTGAGTGGGGGTTGGTGGAGATGGGGATTTCCTCGACAGTGTTGCCTCTCCTGCTTCTCTCTCACAGCAAGGCAGAGAGCAAGCAGTTGTGGCGTCCCCGCAGCACCTCTGTGAAGGACCGGCAGAGCTCAAAGGGACAGGGTGGCCGTGCCAGCAGCCTGGACAGTGAGAGCTCTCCAGACTCATGGCACAGCACCCAGGTGAGGCCCTGGAGCTGCCTCACATGGAGGCTTCTCACTCACCTTCAGCCATGGACAGAGCGGCCAAGACAGCCGACTGGGGTTAACCTTCACGGTGATGCTGTCATAGGTGCCCCGAAAGTCTGTTTACGATCAGCTGAACCAGATCCTGGTCTCAGACGAGCAGCTCCCCGAGAGCATTGTGCTGGTGAATGTCGCCGAGTGGCAGGGCCAGGTGAGTGGGTGTGATGGGAGCTAGGTGCATGGGGGGAACGATAAGCAGGGTCCTAGGGGATTCCCCCAACCATGACACTGTGTCCTAGGCAAATTGGCTCTAGCTGTGTCCTCTTCTCCCCCCGCTCCATGGCCCTTCCGTCAGGGAGAACAGTTCTGACTTGCACAGTGCTGAGCCACATGCACTAGAGTCTGGTATATCTCCTCCATTATGTGCCACTCACCAGCATTGCTGGACCTTCAAAGCACGATGCCCTGAGCAGTCCCAGAGAGGCTGGTTAATGGACTGTACCTTGTGCCCTCATTGCTTGGTCCCGGCTCCCAGTGACCACAGTGGCTAGAGATTGTTGGATGCCCTGGCAAAGGTGCCAGACTCCCTCTGCTGGCACCAGGCCCTGGGAAGCAGCAGAGGTGCTGTTTCCTGCTCAGAGGTAGGAGAGCGTAGCCTGCTGCTCCCAGGGAGCGTCAACTGTGTGGTCAGAGCTGGAGCCTCTGGGCAGGGAGGCACGTGAGGCCTTCCCACCTCGTGCTGATCGCCATCGTGTCCATGTGAGGATGGGCCTAGCCCCTGATGAGCACCTGCCTTCCCCATGCACAGAGGAGTTGACTGCTGAAGGTGAGCAGGGCCATGTACATGTGTGAAAACATGCAATTAGCAGTTATATAAAGCCCTGGTGAGACCCCTTTGAGATCCTGCAGCTACATCTCACATCCAGAAACAGTGCTGGAAAATCAAGGTGAGGGTTGTGGTAGAAAAAAGGGCTTCTCAGTGAGAAGTGCTGGAGTCTTGACCGAAGCCTCACATCTTTGGTGTGTTCCTGCTCTAGCTGTTGTCCTGACAGGGGGACATGCCGTACCCTCTCATGGCATTGTCTAGCATGACTGCCTGTTTTCCCACTGCACGCAGACACCTGAAGAGACACAGAAGGCTTTTCGAATGCCACAGTGTGAGAGCAAGAGAAGGGAGTGAGCAGAGGGGAATTGAACCTAGAGCTGGGCCCTGCTGTGAGACAGTAGGATTTAAATCAGAGGGACTCTGACCAAACCCTTTATCTCAAGGAGTTTTGCCCCTGCTGTCTCGGTGGTGACTGCTGTGCTTGAAGTCAAGAGCAGGGGGCTAGGGCAGCCAGACCCTGGCAGCAGAGCTGGGAGGAGCTGGGATGCTCAGGCATGGGGTCAGGGATGACCTGATGAGTTCAGTCTCTCCCCATGGCATGGGTGGGTACAGGGGTGCCAGTTCTATCCCAGGGCACAGAGGGGCCAGGGCAGGCATGATCTGGTGCTGGCCAGCACAGCCACGTGCCCCCAGGATGCCTTAACCTCGTCTCTCTGCATTGGCAGTACGTGAGCGAGCAGCTCCAGGCGCACAAGCAGCTGGTTGTATCCACGTGCTCTGTGGCAGACATCCAGGCAGCCTTCAACACCACTGTCTCCCGCATCCAGCGATAGTGAGTACAGCTTGGGCTTAGCCTGATGGCTCCCTGGGACTACAGAGAAGGGCTGGGAAGGGCCCTGGCTTCCCCGGGGCTTGTTGGGACCCTTTGGGATTGTGGACACAACTTATAGGAGCAGGTGTAGGCCCTGGGGAAAGTGGGGGATCCCAGCGCTGGCTTTGCCCGTGGCAGTGCTCAGCAAGCTGGAAATTGTCAGCAATGGCTTTCTGATGCTGGGTCGTTTGCCCTGGCAGGGCACTTCCCCTGTGCCCCTGCTCCACCTGCGCATCCCTCATGGTCTCCTTTGCTCTCCTTTTGGCAGCTGTAACTGTAACTCCCACATGCCTCCCCCAGTGAAGGTGGTGGTGGCAGGGGACCAGAGCTACCTGAGCGTTGTCCTCCGTTTCTTCGTGGAGCAACTGGCCAGCAAGACACCTGACTGGCTCAACTACCTTCGCTTCCTGCTTGTCCCGCTTGGTGAGAGCCACCGTGAGCCTGGGCCCAGGGTTGTGCTCTCCCACCGCCCCAGGGTCCCCTGCCTGGAGCAAATGTCACTCTTCCCACTTGCAGGCTCTCACCCTCTGGCCAAGTACCTGGCCTCGGTGGATAACAAATACAGCACCCTCTTCCTGGACACGGCGTGGCGGGAGCTGTTTAGCAGGGCTGAGCCACCCATTGCAGGTGAGGAGTGGGACAGGCCAGGGCCAGCAGTGCCCTGAAGAGGAGCCCAGCTGCCACCAAGGCCCTCACTGCTCTTTGTGCCTGCAGACACTGTGGACATTGCAGGCCGCGTCGCGCAGTTCATTGCTGGAGCCAGCCTCTCTCACCAGCTCCCCATCTCTGAGGCCATGCTGACGTACAAGCAGAAGAGGTGAGCGTGGCCCTGGGGCACCTATCCTGCCTTATGTAGCCCCAGTCTGGGCTGTGTCCAGGACAGGGCTGTGGGAAAAGAGGGACAAACAAGCGAGACCCTGTGCTCTTCTCCACTGATGAGCAGCGTGGTGCTGAGGGGAGCTGGAATTCCACAGTGAGAGGCCTGCAGTGCCACCCCCTGCCAACCCCTGGTGCACTCGGCCCTTAAGCAGCTGTGGGCTCTGACAGCCCCGATGGTGGGGACTGGCTGCCAGGGCTGGGCTGGGCTGGGCTGGGGGCTGCAAGCTGGCACTGCTGCCTGGGGGTTGACGCTCGTGTTCCAGCTGCACTCTCACCTCTCCCTTCTCTTGGTTTCTGGCACCCAAGGAAGAGAAGTCTCTATTTTGATTTTTATATCAGGTATTGGCTTGTGCTTGCTGTGCCGCTGCCTGGCCCCCCCCCCCCTTCCCCCATGTGCGTCCATCCCTCCTGCCGTGCAGAGGAGTCGTGACCCCAGAGTGGGGCAGGGCTGCCCTCCCGCATGCAAGCCCTCTCCCAGCACTGGAGGGGCTGACTTCTTGCCTCCTTGTGTAGTGTGCCCTGTGCTGCCATGTTTGGGACAGGGGGTCCTATGGGAAGGGAGGGCAGAGGAGATGGTCCCAGTGGCCACGAGCCAGCATTGGCCCCTACCAGCGAAGGGGGCTCTGGGCCACAAGGCTGGCCACGTGGCACTTTGTGCTTAGCGCGTGCAGACCCTGACCAACCTCTCTTCCTTGCGCAGCCCCGATGAGGACTCCTGCCAGAAGTTTGTACCGTTTGTGGGGGTGAGTGTTTTGAGGGGCCAGCAGGCAATTGGGGCTGGGGCGAGAGGGGCAGTCCACAGTCCTGCTGATGCTGGGGATCATCTGACTTCTCTATCCTTGCAGGTGGTGAAGGTGGGCCTGGTGGAACAGTCCTTCAGTGCCTCTGGTGAGTCCCTAGGAGCCCACAGTCCACAGCTCCCTTCTCCACTGTGGGGAGACCCTTCTTGGTGTCCCTCAGCCATCCCCTGACCCACGCTTTTCCTCCGTAGTGGACTCAGATGATGCCACGGTCTGCACCCCCTCCCTGCTGAGCTCAGTGCCAGCCACCAGTGGAGCAGCCCCCTATGGCAAGGAGACTGTGAGCACCCCACCACCCTCTCCGTCTGTCAGCAGTGGCCTCTCAGGTGCTGGGTAAGGAAGCTCCACTCAGTCTGAGGCAGTGGGTACTGCAGTGAAGGGGTCTGAGATGCTCACTGGCAAGGCTGACACATCCTGGAGTCATTGAGCCAGTGTGCTCCCAGGGCGGGCTGCAGCTGGGCTACAGGGAGGAAAAGGAGCAAAGACAGCACCTGGTGCTGCATGGTGCTGTTCATCTTGCCCAGGTCTCTGAGCCCTGGCGTGGAGGTGATGGGCCTTCAGGTGGACTACTGGACAACACAAGGGCTGGACAGGAAGAAGGAGGGTGAGAAGCGGGAGACGGGTATCAAGAACACACTCAAGAGCAACTTCCGCTCACTCCAGGTCAGCCGCATCCCTGGCACAGGGGAGCTGGTGCCCCCTAGCACCATGGCCATGACCGTGGTCACCAAGGAGAAAAACAAGAAAGGTAATCAAGCCCACCCTGGGGTCCCTTCTGGCTGTGGGGCCAGTCCGTTGCAAAAAGGACAGGAGGGTAGGGCTGAGACCTGGCCCAGCAGGGGCCAGTCAGTACAGCCAGCCCTGGGGTGAGGGCTCCCACCCAGGACTGGGTGGGGACATCCTAACATTGGTCCTGTCTGTCCTTGGCCCCCAGTGATGTTCCTGAGCAAGAAACCAAAAGAAAAGGACCTAGAACCCAAAAGCCAAGTCATCGAAGGGATCACACGCCTCATCTGCACTGCCAAGCACCAGAACACCATGTTGCGAGGTGAGGGGAGGTGCAAGCCCCATGGGGCTGTAGTGGGGCAGACCAGGCAGCACAGGCTGCCTTTAATGGGGCTGCTCCTCACTGCGCCCTCTTCTCTCAGTTTCCATAGATGGGGTGGAGTGGAATGATGTTAAGTTTTTCCAGCTGGCAGCACAGTGGCCAACGCACGTCAAGTACCTCCCTGTGGGCATCTTTGGCTACTCGAAGAACGTGTGAGATGTGGGGGCAGCCCTAGCATGGAGCTGCAGAGGGTTGCAGGTGGAGACAGGGACGCAGAGAGACAGGCGTGCTCTTATCCCTTCTCTTCCGTGGCCCAGCCCATGCCTGCTCTGCAGACGGAGATACCACACCCACACCGCTCCCTGTGGGCCAAGACCCATAAAGGTGAGGCCAGTGAGAGTGGGTCCAAGCACCCTCCAACACCAGCCAGGGCACCATGCCATCGGCCTCCCCTGACCCCCAACCGCAGCCTGGGACAAGGGTTGGCACCAGCCAGCAAGGACCCAGAAAGGGCTCTGCGCCCCACTCCCCAGATGCACCTGCAGGCCAGCTCCCCAGCCAGCCGGGGCCC
>WTSP01010872.1:0-25959 GCA_025331215.1 Actenoides lindsayi
TGGCAGGGGGTTTGGACCCAATAATCCCCAGAGGTGCCTTCCAACCTCTACCATTCTATAATTCTAAGTTGCTTAGGACTGTGAGCAGTCAAGCTTTGAATGACTTTGAGAGTGGAAACTCGACAACATCTCTGGGCAACTGCCTTCCATATTTTAATGGCATTTTTTCCTGATACGTCACTGGAATTTTCCTTGCTGTAACATATGAGTTTTGCATCACATCCTACCACTTGTGTTGATGGGCTAGAACATCCTACACTGTACTATATTGTTGGGTTAGAATTTACAGTGGCACCTTGGAATGGATAGGTAAGAATTAGGTCCTCTTCTCCCCAGAAGGTGATGGCATCAATAAACCAACTACAGTGCATCTACACCAATGCACACAGCATGGGCATCAAACAGGAGGAGCTGGAAGACACTGTGCAGCAGGAAAACTATTATATAGTTGCCATCATGGAACTGTGGTGGGATGATTCATACAGCTGAGGTACTGCATTAGATGGCTATGAACTCTTCAGAAGGAACAGGCCAGGAAGGAGAGATGGTGGAGTAGCCCCATATGTTAGGAGGTGTTTTGATTGTCTTGAGTTTAATGGCAGTGATGATCAGGTTGAGTGTCTATGGGTAAGAATCAGGGGGAAGACCAACAGGGCAAAGATCATGATGGGAGTATGCAGTAGACCACAGAGGCAGGATGAAAAAGGAGTATTTGTATAAGCACCTGGGAGAAGCATCACAAGCACTGCCACTTTTTCTCACAGGAGACTTAAATTCACCAGATATTTGCTGGAAATACAATATAGTAGAGATGAAACAGTCCAAGAAATTTCTGGAGTGTGTGGAAGATAATTTCCTGGCACAGCTGGTGAGTGATCCAACTAGGGAAGGTGCCCCACTGGATCTGTTGTTCATGAACAGAGAAAGACTCGTGGGTGATGTCAAGATTGGGAGCCATTTTGGACATAAGGATCATGAGATTGTAGAGTTTCCAGTTCATGGGGAAGTAAGGAACTGCCAGTTTGGACTTCTAGAGGGCAGACTTTGACCTGTTTAGAAGACTAATTGATAGAGTCCGTTGGGAGGCTGTCTTGAAGGGCAAAAGAGTCCAGGAAGACTGGACATTCCTCAAGAGGGAAATCTTTAATACACAGGAAGAGTCGTGAAGAAGACCAGCCTGGTTGAACAGAAAGACCCTTCTTTTTATTTTCTATCCAATGGCTGAAAAATAGTGGGTTGGTTCTTTATGCATTATTGTTCCCCTAAGGAAAGTGCATGTTGTGATAAAGTTCCTTTTCCTCAGTGAAATACCTTTCATTCAAGAAACATACTATGACTATTGCAAGCATGGTCTCGACCTCTGACATGCCAAAGAGTTTTATAGCCTTATAACTGTAAAATAGATAGCTATTTTTTAAATATGTTCTTCTGTAAATGCTGGTGTTTAAACTGTTAATGATAATTGGTTCTAAGCAGATTAGATTCTTCATGAACAGTCCTCTGTATCCATATAAAACCTCTTCTTATTCATTTCAAAAGCACATACTCTTTCATTTGTGGGTTTAGATTTTCTTCAAAGGGAACCATCTTATTACCTTCTCTAAGTCAGAACCTTCTAAAAGTATCTCACAAAAGTATTTGGTAAAGATCTAAAGAAAGAAGAAAGCCTTTGATATATAATGATATAATTTTGAATCATCCTTCCACACACATAAGAGCAAGACAATGTGTCTAAAGAAGCATAATCTACTTGGTACATAGCATCAATTCAAATGCTCTTTTTCCCATTTGCTGCTGAGATAAAGTACATTGCAGTTAACTAGCATGATTTCACAATATCAATCACCGATTACTAAAATAAAAATAACTGTGCCTCACTTTTGTTTTTTTTTTAAAGGGGTACAAATAGAGAAGTTAAGCAAGACATATTACTATACCCAAAACCAAAAATGTTATGACTGACAATAGGAACAAGATATCAATATGCCACTTGTGATCTAGGAAGGATTAATAAAAAATTTCATTTACATGAAGCTTTGAGTCAAATGGAAACTCAGCCAAATTTCAATGATTGCTGGTAACTTCACAAGCTTAACACAATACACTTATGTCTAAAAACCTCATTCTTTTGAAGTTGGGTTATTTCTTCATGTCAAAATCTGTGCCGCCTCAGATCAGTTTAAACAGAGGATGGCAAAAATATCTTAGTTTAAGAGTTCTTAGAAGCTTGCTACTAGAAACTAGTGAGCTGCAGAACCACTTTTTTAGGGGAGCTTTAAATATGCCTATCTAAACCTATAAGGGCTGTATAGGCTGAGTGTTCTCATGACACCAAACAATGCTGGCTTGGGACTTTTATAGAGAAGCTAAATCAGAGTTTGTATCTAATAATACAGCCTCGTTCATTCCCGTTACAGGGACTGCTTTGCTTCCTTACCTGAGCGGAATAATTATTAATGAAACTGTCCTTTGTACCGTGAACAGTCTTTAGGTGTTTTTACCAGAATATCCTGGAAAATGCTTACATCAAATACCATTATGAGCTGTCATGTCAGTGTAAGACATTGTGGAAGGGGTCAGTTATATGATCAAGTTGCAATAACACAATGAATTTCCTATCAACTGTACTAGTGTAATAAACTGTGTGTTGGTTCTGAGCCCACTGCAAATGTAAGTAATTTAAATGTCTTTTATTTAAGAAAAGGTCTTTTACCTTACTTTGTCAACAGCTAGAAGCAAGCATACAGCCAGCTACTGCAGTTCATCTGATATGCAGCAACTTGATGTGTTTGAAGACATCAGAGGAGTCAATGAACAGTTTACTTGACACTTATCATGCACAGGAAGGATGATTTTGTGTATCTCTCCATAGTCAAGAGAAGCATTTTATGCTGGTCCAGAAGGTAGAGGTTCCTTCCCAGACTCTGCACCAAGGAGGGAATGAGTCCTACTACCCACGTCCATTTAGTTGCAGGTATACAATATCAAGACCCTTCATTCTTCACCTTACTCCAGCTAACGTCAAGGAAGAAAGAAAAGATACACTGTCTGTTGAAATTTTATTCCTACTATCAAGCAGTAGGGAGGAAAGGGAATAAAAGCATGACATAGTACGTTACTATTCACCTTGGATATGTAGCTAAAACAAAAAGCTCATTTAATAAAAAACCCCTGCTGGTTTTATAAACCAGTATCATATATAGGCCCTAATTTATATATTATGATGGAAAATGAAGACTAGGTTGATACTGAGATCAATGTTTCAATACCAGAGAGATCCAGCTCATCTTTTAATGTTTCATTGGGTTTTTTTACTGTCTGGCTTCCTTCTTTTTAACATTTTGCTTCACTTCTACACACAAGAAGAACTTGATTTATTGGTGAGTCCACAGAGGGCAAATTTTATAACTAGTAGGAGTTTTGAAGTCATGATGAAATTTCTGTATTTTACTAGAAGTTAGTATGCATGCCATATCACTGCAGACTCCCTTTCTTGACTTTCCCTGAATATTTCTCATTGTCCATTTTTATGGACCAGGATAACAAGAAAAAAACCTAAAGCAAACCAAAACAATAAAAAATCCTAATAAATCCTAAAAAAAAATAGTAGAAAGATTTATAAAATACCATCTAAGTTACACATTTTAAAAAATAGTATTGCCTTCAACTTTGCCTCCAGCTCCTTCATTTCTCCATTAAAATCATCACAGCCTTCACCACCTGGCTTCACAGACAGTACAGAAGATGCAGTCTAGGAATGAAACAATCACAGGACAAAAATCAGCCTTTGGACAAAGGAGACTTGTGATTCAGAAGTGGTCCAAGGCCTTGCTGAACTTCAGCTACAGTACCCCAACCCCGTTGTGAAGCATCCTCAGACTATTTCAGATGTCTGTTTCACAAAGAAGTTCATGAATTGCAAATGAACTCAGAGATTAAACCTCCTGTTCACCAGAAGTCAGAGTTCTGGCACACAAAGAACTTCTAGACAGCCAGGGGAAATCTGGATTCCTGCTGGTTTTCACCTCATTAAACTGTGGGTTTGTGCAGTTAGTTTACATGTGGGTACCAGACTGTTCATGTTAGCCAACTTTTGCAATCCTTTCCCTTTTTGTGAAGCAAATGTGACCTCCAAGAGGAGAAAATGAAGGGATAAGAGTTAAAGAAGAATAGTGGGAAAGAGGAGAAGAGAAGGAGAAACTAGGAAAGTCATATGAAGAAAGAAAAAGCTCCCACATGATGACAAACAACAATCACCACAACCTCCTGGAGAAAACCGGCAGAGGACTGAACTTCAGGTGTACAGCACATGAGTAGGAAGAGAAGACTAGAAGAAAGTTGCTGAGTGAATAGAGAAAGGAGAGAGTGTGCAAAGGAGAAAGTAATGGAGTATGTCCTTTAAGTGTACATCTCCAGTTCCCTCACATAAATAGATAACTGTCATTACTAAATAGAAACAGGAAGCAAAAGCTCAAAGGGTAGGATATGTGGATAAAAAAAAAATAAGAGTAGATTAAACAAGACCTCTGGGTATGAAAGATAAGTGAAGGACATAGTAAAAAGGCTTCAGGGAAGAAGGAGGTGTGGGAAAGAGAATGTCAGCAATAGAAGATTATATAAAAAAGGCAAAAAAGAGACCATGCAGAAAAGGACAAGGAAGTAGAGAGGAACAGGAAGGAGTAAAATCAAACTCAAACTGGGGTGAAAGAGAAGGGATAGCCTCTTGAAAACTTTATAGTATTTGATTTTTTCCAGTCATTTTCTGATCAAGCTCTAGGTTTCCACACTACACCACCTTGAAGACAGTCATCTATGAATGGAGAGTAAAAAAGAGGAACTTAATTCTCCACAATGCTCAGGGATCCCCAGGGCAACAGTCTTGCAGCTTTAACAGCTATGCAGACTTTATGCCAAACCACACTGCCAACAAAGGATGGTGTGCTTTGAAGTGTGTAGACTTCTGACAAGGGTGGCCACATATCCCCTTACACACTGGGCAGCACTTACACACTAGGCATACACCGGCTTTTCCTTTTGAGACAACATCAGAGACCCTGGAGGGCCACTTCAGGATGCAAAGAAGACTAGAAGTCCATTCACAGCTCCCTTCTTGTATTTACATGTAGCAGGTTCAGTGCTCTTTCACCCACGGATAGGATTTGGCTCTTAGCTAGCTGAAGAGACTGATTTGGCTTGCTCCAACCCACAGGGTGTTCTCAAAGCAGAAAAAGCCCTATTTGTGTGGCATGCAAAAATCCTCATATCTCAAGCTTTCTGATCTAAGTGTGCAGCTCAGTTACAGTCTCAGTCAATAGAAAAGAAATTCATCTTTAATTTGAGCTTGCTGAGTTCTGAAACATTAAAGCCCATTCTTTCTGTAGCTTTCAAAATTCTCTCTGCACTGTACTTTGTTACTGTATGTCTGCAGTGTCATTTAAAATGTGACTGATTAATCAGTTTACAGCTGCTTTGTCCAGTGTTTGTGTTATCTCATAATCCTTTTTTTTTTTTTTCTCTTGTCTGACCATACATTTATTTTAGATTAGGACATAGAAACCCCTTCCTTCCTCCACCTGTGTGTGTGTGTGTCCACACACAGAATTTCCTCTATTGCAACTTTAATTTGTTTTCCTTTCCCCAAGGAGAGAGTTACTGTAAAGCAAGTTGTGATAATGTATATATGACTGACTACATACATTCACAAGTGCTACTCCTCAGATTGCTTACATCACCCTCTTGGTGGCTATGGCATTGAACCATCTGATGATTTGTGAACTCCCCGCTACAAGGGCCAACAGGTACAGCCTTTTTGTGGACACTTTATTAAAAAGCCCTGGAGTTCCAAAACTCTGCTTTGAAGCAGAGCAGTAGGAAGTTGTTAAGTGGGAGATCAAAGAAACTATCCCCTCAGGCAAAGTGAGCAAAACCTTCTTTATACTCTAGACCTTTTCATGAAGTATGACTGCTGTCCAAAAGGCAAGAGCATGGACAAACCCCCTCCATATTCCACCCACCATTTCTACATGTCAAATCTTTAAATACTTCTAGTCAGTTTGTTTCTTATTTCCAGTTGCCATCACTCCTAGTGTCACAGACTTCCCCTGGCATTTATGAGTTATTGGGTTTCTTCCCCACGTCTGCTCCGAGAATTGGGGCATGATATTTTTCCTTTATACAGACTTGCCATGTTATAGGACTTCTTTGTAGACTATTACACTCCGGTTACTACATTGTAAAAAAATTGAAATAAATAAGCTAAGTGAAAGACAATATGCTTTATACATTTTACTTCAGCCCATGACTAGACTTCTTCCTTAACTAAAAACTTCCTATTCTCCTCTGTTGTATCAGTCTTGTCAGAGTCAGAAATTTAATTTCCTATTATTGTGCTTCTACCTCTATGACAATTTCCGAATCTTAGCCTTCTTCCCCCCTCCATATGTCTGCTGTTTGTACACAGGAAGGAGACAATAGTTGGAAACTCTCAGAAACTGGACATTTGTGTCCTTAGAGCAGAGTTCAGTTACTACAGAATGGAATTTGTGTCCACTTTATGACCAGTCCTATTCTTAGACCAACACATTGACAAAAACATGCTGTCCTGAGAGATGAGGCTATGACCTGGGACTGAGCACCTGCAGCAGGAGTATGTGGTCCCGCTCTTCTCACTGCTGTTCTTGCAGTGAAAAGCCCTGACATGCAGCTAGGGCTGATGTGATGGAGAGACGTGACTTCAGTACCCATGGAAAATTCACCAGAACTCTAGAGGAGACTGATGGTGAACAGAAATTGTATATAGCTGACTATCTTAAGATATCATCTGAGGACTTTCTTACCTGCTCCTTGGAGCAGGTAACCTGCATTGTATTTTCATAAGGTCAGCAGGATCACATCTTCAAAGGAAGCATCAGTCCCATATAATCACAAACCACATGATTGTTTATTGCTTGATTTTACTGTCCAGGAGAGGCCCAGGGGTATTCCCAGCTGGGACCGGTGCTGAAGTAGATAATTAGCACTTCACCCCAAAGAATATGTTTAATTAACTAGCGCTTAAAAATGGTCTGAAATTCTCATATAAACGTAACAGTGTCCTTCATTTGTTATTCCAAATCAGTTATTTCAATTTCATGACATTCTTATTATGTTTATCTTTTGTGAAAAAAGGGTATCTAGTGAAAAAGATCTTGTCATTTTTACATTCTCAAGAAAATTACCAAGGGGGGGCCTGTATATCATAGATGGTATGAAGCCTAAAAATAAATAAATAAGTCAATGAAATATTGAAAAAAGACCAATAATTTAGGAAGATATTGAATCAATCCTCTAGAAAGCCTGAAACTCCTGTAAAGATTTAATCAAGAAAAGGTGTCAAGTACCTTTAAAACACTGGGTTTGGATTTGTTGGGCTTTTTTTTTTTTTTGCATGCTGATTTACTCAATAAATATGAAGCTAAGGAAAAACATCAGAATAACAGGGAATATTTCATAGCAGTGCATACCTAGATGCAACACTTCTGGTGAATTTTTTAAAGGCAAGAAAAGTGTTTTATATTAACAATGAGAGAAACCAGCTGTAGCTTTACAAATATTATGTTGCTAGGCAAGATAATAAAATAGTAAGAGGATAACCCTCACTTCCACAGTGATGATCTTTAAAAGGCTATATTAAATGATACTGTCACATTTATTCACAGGCTGTAAAAATATCTGTCTCACTCAGCTGGTGCAAAATCAGAAAAGAAATAATGTGTAGCAGTGTTCATCTCCTTTAATTCACTCGCGTCAACAGATCCATAGTTAAATGACCTCCTATACTTAAATACTGCTTAGATAAGTAAAACATTGGAGGTGATCCTGATGATAGCGCAGAGGACAAACACATTTCCAGACTTGCAGCAAAAAAGGGACACTAATTCTCACAGATTTTGCTGCCTGGTTTTGAATACCTCCCTGGCAATATAGGACTGTTTAGCTTGCTTCCCACCTATCACATGCAAATACAGATGTGCAGAGATGAAGACATTTTTAATTTTTAAATAAAGAGGAGGGGATTCTTGTGTGTTTTGCCATGCACTCCTTGTTCACAGGAAGCTGTAACCTATAGAGAACATCAAAGCAGTAAACAGATCACAGCATTTCCACTAAACATTTAGCTTATCTGCACTTTCAATAGACTTTCTAAGGACTTTGTTGAAGGAAAGAATTAGCTGCAGAGATCAAAAGGACCAGGTATATCTTTGAAATCCCTTCACAGTCCAGTATTTTGTTTATGACCAAAGCCTCTGAGCTGAATGTGAAAACCAGTTTCCATGGATATTTAAATGACACTTTTATCAGGCATATCAGAATGACACAGTTTGATATTTCAAAGTCTTGCAAGGTCACCTCTCAGCCATCCCTGAATTCATTTCTGTCTAGCAATCAATGTTTCTTGTAAGGAACAAGAAATGTTTGTGGCTTGTCAGTGTGACCAAATTGCAAAAGAATTGGAAATGTGGAGTACTGAAGCAGAAAAGATTAACCACACCAGCAATCTGTAACAGAAAACCAAAACCCTTTGCTGTCTGTTCTTTTCTCACCTCCTGCTCCCCCACACTGCTTTGTGCTCCCTCCACTGCAGGACAAGCTATAGGTAATTTTGTGTTGTGAGCAGATACATCTGTAAAATTAAGCATAAGACCAAAGCACTGACTCTGCAAACATATGCATCTTACCTTCCCTACTCTGACATCCCACTGAAATACATAGAATTGCTCACTTAGCAAATCAGACATGATTGAGCAATTGAGCCTTGCACTGGTGTGTGATATCATTTCAAATCTGGAAAAATATGTTAACTTGGGCCTTCAGTGTAAGCTTTCTGTAATCACACACAAAAAAATAAAATTAAAAAATCAGCAATAGTAAAAGCTGAAATAAAATTATTGGGAGGAAATTAGCAGCAATGAAAATGCTTTTCAAAGTAATGCTTCAGTTTTGAAATAGCTATTATAAACATTTGTGCTCGCTATGGTTTGCAGTTAGATTTTAAAAATAGCACTTAAATATGCATGTTAATAACATCCAGAAGGCATTTCTTTCAAGCCTGTTTGGGCTGTTGAAGGGTTTAATTTAACTGCAGCATTCATTTATGTCTAGCAGTTAGAATTTTCTTTCAAGCTCAAAGGAGCCGAGTGTTGTAACTATGATCTAATTGGTAAGGAACGAAGAATGTTTTTCATGTTTTATAGACAGCATGAATCCTGATCATTTTATGGCAGTAAATTATAGAGTGCTCTGCTCACTGTATCTCCCTCTGGAAGTATGGGCCTATATCTCATTAAACTATAAAAATAACTTGCAGTGGTCGGCACTCCTCAAAAGCTATCCTGCCAAGGTGTGTTATTTTTATATCACTAATGCACGTCAGCTAGTCAGTCCAGAGAAAGTTATGTTCTTTACAGCCTCAAACTAAATTAATTTATAGCTACATCCACATGTCAGAAGGGACACGAGAAACCTAAACTGCTATAGAAAACAATAATTTATTATTGATTTCAGGTCCTTTTTAAAAGCAGCTGCAATTCATTGGTTTCTAGTTTCTTTCCTCTCTAGTATAAATGATCTATGCAACGCTAGCAATGTGACAAAGCAGCTCCTGTGGGTAAGGCAAATGACATAAAAGTCAGATGTGCTTTACCTCTATTTGGCTTAAGACAAGTGGTCCATTACTGGAACATAAAAAAAGAAGATCACAGATGAGATGTTGTGCTTTTTGATTTGAACTTCTTTTTAACACTTTTGTGATTAGGCAAAATATCTCCATTAAATGATTTGTCTTTAAAACAAAACCTGATTTCACACATTTTTTTTTAAGCTATACAATTGTCATGTGATTGTATAGTCTAGCAGAATTCAACTCCAGTAAAGACAGTACATCACAGAAGACAGATAGTAGGTCTTTAATGCTATTGTAATATCTTGGGTTTGTAATAAATAAAAAACCCCCATCTTTTTGGAAGGCAGATTGTTACAGAATTGCTACTGCAACCACTAAAATCTAGGTTGCCAGCCCTTTAAAACAAGTGTGGAGAGGATAGGAAAAGAAATAAGCAACTCAAGAGCCAAGGTAGGACATTGCGGAGCACTAAGAGCATTCTTCAAGGAGCACAGCAATAAGATAAGAGCAATAATCTTCTCTTTTCTCCCAACAGCACAGGTATTAACCACAAACATCTCCTTTCATAACAAAATAGCCTGCATAGTCAACTAAATCATTCCTATTTTAGGAATATACAGAAAATCACTCAATGATAACTTTTGGGAAGAATAAAATATAAAAATTATAATGATAATTTTAAAAACACAGGTTTCTTTGATTTGTTCTTTCTGTGAAGGAAAATAAATGGAGTCACTTAAAAAGTTTAGCCCGTATAACTTCTTCTGCAGAAGGTTTTGCTGCCAATGTCACAGTGCCTTCACTGAACAGCCTTAGGACCAATCTCTCCTCCCCAAGCCTGGCTGTCTTGGCCACACCCCTTTAAGCAGGATTTTCTTCTCAGACAGCAAAGGAACAGTTCCCCAAGATAAAAAGCCAGGTAAATTGTCACAGATCAGTGTGTGAAACTCCTTGAATTTTGCTCCTTTGTGGTTATCAGCATTCGTACCCTTCCTTGGAGCTGCAAATCATGTTCCCTCCAGGACTAAATCAACTCTCAAAGCTAACGGACTTGCAAAACTTGCTCACCTTTCATCTCAAGGCCACCCATAGCTATCAGGAAAGGTCACATAGATATACTGGACAGGAGGCCAGATTCAAAGTAATTCCCTTCTCAGGTCATGAGTTTCCACATACAGGCTCCTGGACCAGCTATCCACGTCCATCCTTGCAAACAAATGAAGATGAGAAGAGTAAAAAGAAGAAAATGATTAAAACTTTCATATGTAGTGCAAATCCCTTCTACCTGCAATACATCCAGAAAAACATAAAAGGAAAAGCTCTGAAATGGAAAAAAAATAATGAATTCACAGAAATATTTATACCCATAAGGAGCAGGAGAAACATGGAAACAAAGTCAGACAGGATGCTGAATGACAAAGGTCCAGAATGTGGATGGAATAGTCGCATCCCAACGACAATCATTAGATCTACATTTGGAAAGAACAGAAGAAGAGTCAGTAAAGTCTAACAGCCATCTCACAGATTTTAGACAGCTATTAGGACCGCTGTGAGAAGCAAGTCTTCCTGCAAAAACAAGAACTAGGGATAAGGATGCAATTGTAGGCACTAGTCACTGTGTCAATGTGCATGAAAGCCAAGAGCTCCTGTGGCAATGTGCAGGTTGTTCTCACCTGTTGGACAGCAAGCTACAGAGAAATTTTAACTACCTGCTTTACTAGATGAAATGAAAAACTGGGAATCAAAACCAGCTCTCTTTCTCTCTCCAGTCTTGACTGTTACAGAGCACATGAAGATCTCAGTTCCTCATTTTCTGTTATCTACAAAGCAAGGACAACTCAGACAAGTGAAAAAGCAGAAAAATTTACCAGTGGGGCAACAGAGGAGGTTAGGGGAACATGCAGAAAGAAGTTCATAAATTAAACAGGGGACAACTTTTCAGTCTGGAAAGAGCTGGATTTTCACCGGTTACTGCACTTTGACCAGTAAGAAGAGATGATTAGAAATGTGATACTTCACTTGTATGAAGCTGGCAAGAAATTAGTTTAAAGTTCAGGAATTTGCAGGATAGAGGGGAAGAATGTAATTAGAAAATCTAGTCAAAGCACAGCACAGGGGTTTGAATGGCTGGTACAGCATCTCATAGCTCAAACCCAAGTTCAAAGGTTCAGCTTCCATGGGGTAGAGCTCAGAGAGCAGCTGACACACATAACACCACAAAGGCACAGATGTACATTTCCTAAACATAAGTTTCAGAACACTAACATAGATTTCATCACAGAGACGATGTCCTTTGCCTTAGTTGAGACCTGCAAAAAATACATGCTTAAATTGTAAAATTATTTTCCGGATGTTGTTTATCATTCTCAATACAAATAACATTAATCCTAATGCTTTAATTTTCAGCAGTGTAGCCAATGAAGGCCTTTGAAAAAATTTTCCCGCTCTTTCTGTAACCCTTTAAACTGGAGATGCTTTCCATAAACAGAATCTGATCTGTTTCTGAGGTGGTAAAGAAGTGACAAGTAGTGCTCAGTTGAGACAGAAGTGATGAGAACCTCAATGTGAAAGTTTGGATCCCAAATATATGTAGGTTTATAGGAGTGGCACTCAACCACATATAAAAATTATAGATGACTCTAATTACCCAAAGCACATAAGTATCAACATGAGATAAGAGAAGTACATATAAATTTGGAGAAACTTGATTAACATGGGCTCAGCATTACAAAGTGTAGCCATCAAGTATGATCCAATATAATTACAGTTTGAAAAACTGTCATTTTCTCAGATTTGAAAAGACAATGATACACTATGTCATAAAAATATACAGATGCTGCCACTCAAATATTTTCGGTGTTGTAGCTCTTAAAGCATTTTATATTTAATTTTAAGCTTGTGTATTTGTAACCTGTCTGAAAATTCAGTGTGAATGAGGCTGAAATAAGTCCTGTTCTAGATGAACTAAATATCTGCTGAATTTTAATGAGACAGATTGCCTCTTTTAATATGTTTTTGTACAAACTGATTATATTAAAGTATGCTATAATTGAATTATGTGTTAGGCTATTATTTAGAATTACTTGTTGTATTATTAGCCCTAGATTCCTACATAAATATTTTGAATTCTAAATATGTTAAATAACATCATTCAGACTAGAAATAGGTAGATTACATAAAACTAGTTTGTATTATTTAAGAGCACAAGTATATGTAATTATTTTCCTCCTTTTATTTGCATTTCACCTTTTGTTCTCTGTAGATTAATCTGATGCTCAGGAAAAGAAACAAGGCCAAAACCTTGGAAAGTCACCTCAGTCAAAGATAAACTGTTATTTTTACATTCATTATCATTATCAGAGATCATTTTTTCACAGCTCCAAAATTCTCCCTAGTGGGCAGTAGTCCGTCTTACTAAACTGCCTACCCATAATTCAACCCAATTTCATGCAATCATCTCTCTATGCTCACGAAAGTGCAACTCTGGACTACAATGGAGAGTATTTTCCATAGCCTCCAGGGAGGTAGCTAATTTTGTTGGCTGCCTCTATTCCATCCGTCTTCCAGTGAATGAAGAAGGGCCTGCCTTTTCCCTAGTGCTGCCCACTTTCAGAAATCTGAGTCTGTTCAGAGGAAAGCACTAAATTAGTAGAAATGCTGAAATGACTGAGTATAAACCTATTCATTTTCACGCAAACTCAGAAACAGCTTTCACAACCACAGTAACTACTAGCAGCTGTTGCAGCCACAAGGCCAGGTCTCCAGAAGACAAAAATTACTATTTAAGTCTTGGAGGAAAAGTCCATGGCCAGTGTCAAACTGAAGTAAGGTCCTTGAATCAACTCATTTTTTCTTATGGGGGCACCCCAATCAATACAATAAAAAATAAGAAAATGAGACAGCTCAAGGTCTTCCTTTACTCTCTATTACTCAAAATAACATTTAATTCAGTACAGGACATAGAATCATAGAATCATCTACATTGGAAAAGACCTTTGAGATCATCAAGTCCAACCATTAACCCCACTCTACCAAGTCCACCACTAAGCCATACCGTCAAGCATCACATCTATAACGTTTTTAAACACATCCAGCAATGGTGAGACAAGCACCTCCCTGGGCAGCCGGTTCCAGTGCCTGACAACCCTTTCAGTGAAAACATTTCCCCTAATGTCCAGTTTAAAACTCCCATGGTGCAGCTTGAGGCCATTCCCTCTTGTTCTGTCACTTGTGAGAAGAGACCAGCGCCTACAATTCCTCCAGCTCAGGTTATGTTGAAGTTTTTAAGCAACTCTCATTAACCATTGCCATGGGAAGAACAATGGTCTGAATGGACTGATTCAGATTACTGAATTCACATTCAATTCTTACTGGTTTGGCATGGAACAGTTTGATCAATGGTGGTAAGATCAAAACAAATAATGCATTTGAAAGAACTAATTTGCAATATAAGTGAGTCTTTTTCTAAACATTAGTTAAACTCTCTTTCCACATCTCAGTCTATAATTCTCATGGACACTAAATGGACAAGGTAAGTGAATGTCATACCATTTTACTTGCATGAGCAAATAATTTATAACATACATATAACATAACTTTTGACCCTTATTCAGTTAGGGCCCATAAAAGATCTAATTTTAAAATGATATATGCTGTCTTATTTACATTACTGGACCAGACAAAGATTCTTGTTGTAAAGGATGGTTACCTTTAGAGATTGCAAAGTGTAATTCTCTGTTATTGTATAAACAATGAAACAATTACAGCATCAACTTATCAAGTACAGAATGAAGTTGGCTTCTGTGTGAGCATATAAAAAGTTGATTTGATCCATAGGCTACAGAAAAGAAGGCTTTTTGTATGGAAATTATAAACATTGAGTTAATTTTAACATTTTCTGTAAAAGGGTGTGATTTAGTGCTCCAGCAATGCTGTTTTCCAGCAGAAGCTGAGACGTTGCTCCTTCCAGCAGGTCATGGAAACTCAGAACAGGTTTTACTACTTCCTCCTCACTGCATTTCCCAGGAAATAGAAAAATTGCACCCTGAATGAAAACAAATCACACTGCATCCTTGCAAGCTTAGCCAAGCAGGATGACTATAGATGTATATTCAGTGCTGTATGCCCTTTCAGATGAAGACAATCTTTCCATATGATGCTTAACACAATATGCTTGGGATTGTGACTCCTGCTCCAGGATACTAGTAGAAAACAAATAACTAATAATTTCTCGTGTGTACATAGATCTATCAACAGTGTGTATTCACTTTCCCATACATCACATCAATAACTAACTTGGTCGCTTAAACTCTGCTCATTTCCTCTCTTTTATGTCAGAGCCATTACATTAATTTTAAGAAAATACTCCTGATTTGCATATGTCACTTACATATGAATGTGTCCTGTGCCATGAAATGAACACAGGACCTACATCTTCATTGTTGTCTCTAACACAACCCCTTCCCAAACACATGGTTAAATGGATAAGCAGTGCAAAAGGTTCAGTCAGCTGAATCAGGGTCTACTACTGGTTAGCCTTGGAAACAAGTTGCAAAATCAAGTGCCTCTCATTGAAATTCCTTGCCCGAGGTCCCTTTGCATTTATAACTGTGGGAAATCAGCTCTGCCACCTGAGCTGGCCTCAGCTGCCATGGCGTCACATGAAGATAGATGTGATCACTTACAGAGGTACAATAGGGAGCACTCTTCTGCTCTGCTTTCATCTCGCTCCCTGATCTCAGATCAAAGCAGGGAAGCAAGCAGAGCAAGGGCATGTCTACACGGGGACATTACATCAATCTAGTTTGTTCACTTTAAGCACAGCAATTTAAATACATCTCATTGAAAGGCTTTTGCATTGGTTTGTCATGCCAGCCTAAAATATTTTCCTTATTAATCATAACATCTAAACAGCTCTGTACTTGTCTGAATTAACTACCCCAACTTCCCAGCCAATATTTCATGGCTCAGTGTTTGCAGCTGTGATTTTTTCCTGTGCTGTAGGAGGCCCACTTGAAATTAAAGAAATTTGTGGGTGGGGTAGCAAAATAGAGTCAAATGAATGCACTCCTTGAAATCTTTTCCTAGTATCCATTAACATCATCAAAAGCATTACTCATCTGCTGTCATGCAACATCGATGACCAGTACTTAACACTGTAATTATTGTAATATGAACTGAACAACACATATTTGCCATAGCACTACTGGGCAGATTTTCCCTTTTTGCAGAAACAGGATGACTGGCAGCACAGTTTCATTACAGAAAGACATATTTTCCTCATGGGATCAGAATGAGCAGAGATCATCTGGGCAGAGCTTGCAAGGAGCTGAAGCAAACAAATGCTGCCATGTAGCTTTTTTTCTGTGGTCAGAAGACCACTGCGCTCCCAGGGACTAGGAGCTCAGCACCCACAGCTAGTATTGGCATGAGCTAAATCATTTGATATTGGTAGATTAGCTGTCAGGAGTACTGTTGTGGAGTTTGCCAAGTCACCTGGAGAGTCTTGTCCTACCTGATGCCACTGCATCATCCCTTCATCTGCAGGTTTTCAGTCCTGATCCTTTGTGGCCTGTTAGACTGCAAGGAAGGAGTCAAATGACAGAGGTGCTTCAGAGAGGTGCTTGATCCTAAGAGATTTAGACACTGAACTCTTCTTGAGTTACGTAGGAATGTAAGCTCCCCAGACAATGGGTAACTCAGACGAAGTTGTTTCTCTTGTCATTCCAGAGTGGACATTGCTGCAAAACATTTTTATTTTATGGAAACATGGAAATTTCCAAGGGAAGTCAGCTTCACAAGAAGAGTTCTAAACATATCCAGCACAGTACTGATCTGTTTCTGAAAACTAAGATTTTTAAGAACAGCATAGTGTACTTGTCATTAAAAAAAAAGCTCTAGGAGAAACTTAAATTATCAGTTTAAGGTAAAATGAATACTTCATCTCTGCTAAAGTGACCATCAAAATAAAGAGCCATAATCGTTTTTAATAAGATCAATATCTTTCTTTAATTTATTGAATTTTCATACAGGCTTTGAAAATGCATTATGTCAGTTATTTAATGCATTCTGAAGGTTTGAACAAAAAGAAATCATACTGTTGACAGATCAGGAAACAGCAAGTTTCTGATATTTGCTGCTGAAAACAGATATTCTGGTGGTAACTGGTCTCTGAAATGTCATGGTTGCATTCAGGAATCCATAGGCACACACAGGGATGGAAATATTTGCATGTGATGCATGTTATAACCCCAAAGACAGAAGATACTAATTTCAAGTCACTTATTAACACAGATTCATTTTCTCTTTCCCATTTAATGACTTCACCACTTTTCTCTGTGGATAAAGAGTGACATTAAATGGCACAACTATTACAGTTACTTATTTCTCCAATGTCAACCTGCATTCCTACACTCCACAATCTGTCGACAGTTCTCAGTAGGTGAACAATGGTTGATTTGGATTGGTACTAAATTATTTCCAGACGTTCAGTAATGGAAGTATGTTTGTTGGCTACTTCTGATTACTTGGGGCACCAGATCTCCCAAAGTGCACATTTTGGCAAGAGTCATTACAAACCTAAACATATGTATACATGTTTCTACAATGTATTGTAAACGTCACTAGTAATATTTTCAAAGGGACAAATTAAGTGATTAGAGGAAATACATATTACATTGTAATTTTTTATGAAAAACAAAGCAAACAACCTGTGACAAAAAGAGTTGAAAAATTCTATTGAATTAAAACTGCCTATTTTCTCTGTTGTCATATTTAATATGTTTTGTAGCTCTTTTAAATTTAGAATTAAATTAAATGAAACATTATCAGAGAGGAATGTTTTCATAATAGAAAATGTCCTAGCAACTTAAGGTTAACAACACCACCTATATTCTTGATGCAGATTGTTGTCTTGCTTTAATACTTACATGTTGGCAGTATTGGTCCCAAAAGAAATTTCAACACTTGACAAGATATTCAAACCAACTAGTAAGTAAATAATCACAATAGTAGTGGGTTTTATTTTTAAAATATGCCAGGAGTCACTTAAACTTATTTTTTATTCACTGAAAGCTGGAACATAATAGGATCAATTATATGTGCAACAAACTGCACTAGAGAACATCAAAAACTTAATGTGTTGTGCAAGGAGCAATAGGCATATAAGAATTTCCTAAGTAAAACTACCAAAATCAAAGTTTTCTCAAACATTTCATTGGGTCACCCTGTATTATGTCCTTGTACATAACCTAATCAGACACATTAAAAACTTAGGTGGAAGACTTCACTAGTTAAAAGTGATATTGTGGAAAGTGGGGAGTATAGGAAAGAGAACAGGCAGCAAGAAATAGATTTTTGTAGAGATGCAGAGGGTTTTGCTATGTGGAGAAAAGATTCTCAATATCACTTAGTGATTTACTCTTCACAGTCCTTCCGACAACATATGGAGAAAATACATAAAGCATTTTTCAGTCCTATTCGGAGTTCCCTAGATAATCTTAACTGTAGATAATTATTATAACACTATTACAGCTTCTATACAGAAAACAAAAATTTCTGGTCTACAGAATATGAAGTGTTATTACGCAATACACATTAACATTAGAGAGAATGGAAACCTGTCTCAGAGTAAAATAGTAAAAATTCTCCATTACCATTTTGAAAAGACTTATCTGCACTTCATATTAACATGGACCACAGTTTACATCACTTGCCTTGTTAAAAAATTTCCTGTCACAAAGACACAAAACCAAGGAATCTGAGGTAAAAGTACTTTAAATGTTAATTTACCTATGACAAAAATACTTGCTAAAGCAAGAAATTGGAAGGGGAAAAAAAAATGTAAGCTTTAACATTAAACAACAAAAGAGCACAAACAACGCCACACAAATAACTCAAAGATTGCTTCTTTCAAAACACAGAAGAACCACTACTTAGTGGTCACTGCTTTAAAACGAACAACAGAGTCATAGTCTTTATGAACTGAATATGCAAAAGTGGAAGTGCTATTCATATACACAAACATAATGGTATCTTGTGCAATAATTGCAAAATCAACCCATCATTTGCATACAAAGCTTCAACAGAAGAAGGTAAAATGTCCCAGAGAAACACAGGTATGCTTTTCTCATTCTATCTTAAGACCATAAACCAATTACACTGATCTAATTCAAACAGATTTCATTGGCAGAGATGCATAATCTATTTGCAGAATACATATTTGGAACTTCTTCACCTTCTGCATGAGTCATACAGTATTTAGATATGTTTCTACCTCAGCATTTGGCAAGCATGACTTAAAAATCAGCATGCATAACACTTGTTAATACCATTTGCTAGAACGTGTCTGGTAAAATCACTCTTAAACTAGTGACCTGCAGATTGAAATAGCCAGTTATAGTATAGAAGTGATTTCATGTCACTAAAATTCCTGAGAGAGAGCCTAGTTTCATTTTTTTCAGGGACAGAAATTACTCATGTAGCAATCGTTTTGAAATTGTAACTTATTTGAAATTAGCAAACTATTCATAGCTGGAAAATGCAAATATGATAAAAAGACGATACTAATTATAATGATTTGTTAACCTTTCCTTTTCCAAATGTGTGAGGTGACTTGGAAGTAATCCTATGTCTTTTTAAATTACTTCACAGTCACAGCTTCATTCAAGTTTGACAGTTAATATGTTTGTACATTACCACAATTATGTCAAACACTCATCAGTAGTTGGCTAGTTTGTGAGTCAATGATTGTCTCCCACATTTCTAAAAAACCACTGAGATTCTTACATCTTGTCAGGGTAAATTTTAGGATCAGAAGATAGTGACTAATGAACTTCAGTAAGCCACTAACTGCCAAAAAAATATTATTTGAAAGGCATTTTCTGGCTCCAGAGATCATTTTTTTTGCCAAACATACAATAGCCATTTGTTCAGCATCATTCATAATCATTAAGGCAAAATGGATATACTAACTGTCTTGAATATAATGTTTTTATGACAGTTTTATAAAAATTATATAAAATCACAAAAAAACCCCACCCCACCAAACAAACAAACCAATATAGAATTTTGTTCTTCAATTAGCATTGATTTTTCAGACATTTGCTAGTAAGGAGAAGTTACCTGAGTCTGGTGTTGAAAATACTCATTTAGTGTATATTTCAGTAAAAACAGGTAGCAGAAAAAAAAAAAAAAATCACATAAAATATTAAGCATAGAAGCCTTATACAAAATATTTTGTGTTATTAAGCAAATTTTCTTGGTAGATTGAAAGGAAAAAAAAAATCATTGATGGAAACTAAACTGGAGATGGAAGCCTGCCACTGTGCTATATGCAACTTAAGCAAGCCAGAGGCATAGTTAGAAAAATTATGTAAAAATCTCAGGTCAGATCTTGGAGTAGTTCTGTCGGTAAATCAAGTAGTTACTCAAAACTTATAGTTCTACATCAGGACCACAAATTCTGTTCCTAGTCCTCCTAAAATCTCCAAACTGATATTCTGGTGACTTCGTTTTCAAACCCACTAAGATGATGGAGAAAAAAAATACCCTGTTACACACCGTCTTTGTCTCTGTTAGCAAACCCCACAGACAAGCACAGAACAGGGCATCTCTAATTCCATTAACAATTATTCCTAGCCAAAATCTGACTATCATGTTTAGAATCATGGTCTAACATACACTGAAGCTATAGAGAACATCATTCTTATCAAGATAAACTTCATGTTTTCCTCAAATCAGCACTACAGAGATAAGAGTTTTGGCAACAAGTGGAAGTAGAGCAATATATTGCACAGAGCTTCAGAGAACTGGGTATATCCATCTGATCTCTGGCACTTCTTGCTTCACAAACAGTACTGCTCAAATGCTCACACTGGAGTTTGTTTTACTGTTATGAGCAGGTCAATAAACCTTGCAGATGATAAAGAAATAAGGGCTTTAAACAGAGGAACTGGACAGAGATATGGCAAAGGTTCTGTTCCTGGAAAGCAATAGAACTAAAAATGACACTAAAAACATCCTTCTTCCAACATAATGTGATCAGTCAGAAAACCTGTGAGAACCTCAGAAAATTATAAAGAACTAGGTGGCTGCCTATGCATCCTTTGGCAAAATTCAAGGAACAAGAAAATGCTTATTTTTATTAAACAAGTTGTTATTGTGGATTTAATGTATTTTTTCACTCTTTACTGCTTTTGTTTTAATACAGATGGCAATGTAAAACATGACAGCAATGATATGAGAACAAGATCTTATAGGAATTCATTTAGTCTAATTGAATCTGTTTATGTAGTTCAATACATACGAATAAATTTATCATAAAACAATTTTGTTAATTGTTCTAGTAATATTCATTATGTATACAAAAACTGTTTTCATCACAGGACTGGACACTATAGTTTGCATAGCAGTTAAAAAAATACAAGCATACAGTGGAAAAAGGCTGAGGAATTTTCACCACATCATTTCATGGCACATCTTTGAGTTGTTCAGCTCAGTTGATTGAGATGGATTACTTCAATTAAAATACATCTGCCTGAATACATTGCTATTGCAGAGGGCACCTAATGGCACTGTCACACATTGTGTTACAAGGTCTTTTTCTAGACAAGAGAGGAGTCTTTGGTTTACACAAAAATATCAAGACATCAATATTTTTTTAAATTCACATATCGTAGGAAGATGATGGTAGTTTTCTGTGCATTTTAGTCTCCTGGCTGAGACTATTCCCCCAACACAAGTGCTCTGTAGGAAATGGACGGCCAGGTTTGTGATCAGCTCTGCTAAAGGACAAGGCACACACACTACACAAGCTAATTTCAGTAAGATAGTGTCCTGGCTTAGCAGCACTAATTTCTCTGGCAAGAGCATAGCTTGCCATGCCCCAGCTTCTGCTATAATTTACTGGAGGGTGACAATATAATCATAAAAGAGAAAATGTGTATAACATATGTTAAAGTATTCATGTGCAATTTCTATTCAAAAATGCTTTTTTTTTTTCCTGTTAAATGCAGGCATTGATCTGAGACTCTATTCAAATACAGCAGCACAGATCATTTTGATTATTTTGCTGGGAGAAAATATAGCTATTGCTTCCCACCCAGAGGAAAAAAATATCTCAAATAAAACAGATCTGGTGCAAATGCATCTCCCACAGATATCTCCACACTAAATTCTTTAGTGACAAGATTGCTGGTATGAGTTACATGTTCAACATTAAAGAGCAAGAAAAAGGTGGTAAGTGGGAAAGTAATATCATTTGCACAGATAAAGTAGCACTATAAAGACAGTTGTAATCTACACAAAGACAGAATAGATGAGGATGAAAAGTAGACAATACAAATGCTGTAGCTCTTGGAAGCTTCTTTTTCAGATCCCTACATGCACACACCTTTTTCTCTCACCCCTAAAAATCACATCTTTATGATGGCTGAAAAAACCCTAAACTATTCTTCAGAAATATTATTAATTTCTTTTATAAAAATTTGCTCTCAAGCAATGGGATCTTTCAGGTGGACAAAATGGCATAATTATTACTACTTTTGAAAGACTAAAATATTTAAAATTTAAATGCCACAAAATGCAGTAGCACTGCTATAAGAGTACATTGAGGGGAATAACAGATCCTTCCTCTTTAAAAAACCAAAATGAAACAAAACAAAACTAACCAAAACAAACAAAAACAAATAAACAAAACCAAACTAAAAAACCATTGTTTAGTTCACATTTTTAAAATTTACCATTTTTAAAGTTAAAGAAGACATACCTTTAGTGGAAGAGGATCAGGTCAGAGAATACTTCAGCTAAATTGCCATTTATAAGTACATAGGCCCTGATAGGATACATTCATGAGGGCTGAGGGAGGTGGCAGATGTCATTGTGAAGCCATTCTCAATAATCTTTAATCAATTGTGGCAACAGGGACAAGTGCCCAAAGACTGCAGGAAATCAGATGTCACTCCTATCTTCAAGAAGGACAAGGAGGTCCCACAGTAAAACAAGCCTGTCAGCCTCCCCTTGATCCCTGGGAAGGTGATGGGTGATGGAGCAGATAATCCTGGAAACCATTTCCAGGCATCTTAAGGACAAGAAAATCATCAGGTGTGGTCATCATGGCTTCACTACACGTACGTCATACTTGACCAACTTCATACATTTTTGCATTGAAATGACTGGACTGATAGATGAAGACAGGGCAGTGGATATTGTCTAACTAGACTTCAGTGAGGCCTTTGTCTCATGTAAGATCTTCATAGAGCTGTTGAAGGATGGGCTGGATGAGCAAGGAGATGGACAGAAAACTAGCTGAACAGGTGGGCCCAGAAGGTGGTGATCAATGGCATGAAGCCTAGTTGGAAGTCAGTAATTCAGAGTGTACGTGAGGCGTCAAATCTGGGTCTGATCCCATTTATCATTGTCATTAATGATTTAGATGATCGGGTAGAGTGCACCTTCAGCAAGTTAACTGATGACACAACATTAGGTGGTTTGTCTGATATGCCAGAGGTTTGTGATGCCAACCAGAGGAACTTCAATAGAATGCAGAATTGTGAGGACAGAAACGTCATAGAGTTCAACAAGGAGAAGTGCAAAGTCCTGCACCTGGGCAGGAACAAGTCCATGCACAGCTGTATTCTGGGGGCCACCCAGATGGAAAGAAGCTTGGGGGGAAAGGATCTAAGGGTCCTGGTAGGCATCTATTTGAACATGAGGCAGTAATGTGCCCTTGCTGCGAACAAGGTAAATGGCATCCTGGGATGCATTAATACTGGTAAGGCCACACATGGAGTGCTGTGTTCAGTGCTGGGCTCCCCACTACAAGAGAGCCATGGACTTACTGGAAAGAATCCAGCAAAGTGACAAAAACGTGGAACAACGCTCCTAGGAAGAAGGGCTGAAAGAGCTGGAACTGTTCATCCTGGAGAAGAGAAGGCACAAGAGCATCTGATCAATGTATAGAAATAACTGCAGGGATGATGCAAAGAGGAAAGAGATAGGCTCTTCTCAGTAGTGCCCAATGACAGGACAAGAGGCAATGGTCACAAAATGAAATGCAGGAAGCTGCATCTGAACATCAAGAAACCCTCTTCAACTGTGAGGGACCAAGAACTGGCACAGGTTGCTCAGAGAGGTGGTGGAGTCTCCATCCTTGGAGATACTTAAAAACAATCTGGACATGGTCCTGGGAAAATGGTTTTGATAGATCCACTTGAACTTAGGTGCTGAACCAGATGAATTCCACAAGTCCTTTCCAACCTCAATCATTCTGTGATTCTGTTATATATTTTAGCTTGGGAAGGAGGTAAATTTTTATTTTAAAAATAAATATAATTTATACAGAGTCAAAATGTAGGACTGTATCAAGCCCGGTTTCAAACTCATCTTGTCAGCCAGCAATGATACATGTTGGATTTAATCCTCGCACCTGAAATCTTGTAATTTTATTCTTAACTTTAACTAAACAAGTAAATCCTTTGTTAAAATATATTCTACTTATCCCTCAGCATCCATTCCTGACATTCACCTTTAACCCAGAGTGACAGATGTGAAGGGGTCACTTCATGCCTATTTTCCAGCCAGCAGAAACAAATGCAGCAGTTGTGGCACTGTGGAGTCAGAGGAACGAGTCAGACTACTGCTATTGCTGCAACTTGTCTCTGGGAATACTACTGCTCCTCAGAAAGCTCCATCCCCCATCACATAAACCCATCCCTGTGGGCATGTGAGACAGCAGCAATGAAGAACACTCCTAGTAACCCATGGTTAACCACTTATCCACAGTTCTTTAAAAACATTTCCTATTGAAACATGATGCAAGCCCATTCCTTGCAAAGTTCTTCACTCGAGTGAAGTGACCTCACGCTTAGTCCATGCCATTCAGCACATACACAACTACACAATCACTAGAAGCCTGATTTTCTATCACCTTACCTTAGAGCAGCTGGGAAAAGCTTTCTATTGAATTAATTATTGTGCTGCTTTTATTTAATAAGACCGTATAACACCATCTTTTGAACTAGGGACCTCCTTGAACTATACCCAGAAATACATGTCAAGGGTGCACCACATATAGCACTCAAAATGGCTTGATTTTAAATTAGCAAGATTAAGTAAAAGAGATGTGGTAACAACACTTCTTTCCAAGTTCACTGTTATTTTCCTTTCAGGTAACAGATGAGGGCTGGTAGGGTCTTTCCCAAACTAATCTCTACCTCAGAGCACACTTCTGATTAATAGGTTAATATATGTACAATTTATTTTTAAGCTCAGTTACTTTTTCTCTCTTTCAAACACTATCCTTTTTAATCTTTGCACTCATGTCAACAAGGAAGAAAGCTGTCCCTGTTGTCCCTTGTCATTTAAGGCTACATTCAATGCAGATAAGGTTTGTTTGGGAACATACAGGGTTTGCTGGAGACAATCACTAGAGATAGAAACTTAATTTAACCTCAAGCCTGTAGTATTTCCCCTGGGACATGGATGACTGATAACACAGCAGAGGGCAAGGAAAGCACAAAATTATTGAGAAATGGAAGCAGCAAATCTTGAGTGTCAAATTTCTTCCTCTAAATCATTGATTGTAAGGATAGTCATGCATGCCTGACTCAGTCTGGAGACACTAAGCATATTAAAAGAGTAATTTGAAAATGCACTGACAGTGGATGTTTTTGAAAATAATTTCCAAGGCATACGAAATGTAGTTGTCATATATTTATCTTAAACCAAAATGTCATCATAGAATGAAAATACACTTGCTCATAGTGTCCTGTGTACAAGGTAAGTCAGCAGTTGCTAATTTAAATGAAATAAGTCCTTAACAGAGAGCTTGATAACATTTCCCATAGGAACATTAGAAAATTGTGTTAATGAGCATTATTAAAGCCTGCTTCTGTAAGCAAATAGGTCTTTACTAACTGAAGTTGTATGTGATGTTTTCCTGTATTATAGCTCTAAAGGTGCACCATGAAAAACTAGATAGTTGTTTGGGCTTTTTTTAATAAAAAGGTTTTCTCTATTCTGAACTTAAACTAAAGCTACTCTGTTAGGGCTAAAGGTTAAATAACCCCCTTATTAGCTAACAATGAATTTAATTGTCCAAATCCAAATTGAATACAACCTGATTTATGGTTTTCTTTCTATAGGGATAAAAAAAAAAGCATCATTAGTAAACATAGCTAGAAAAGGCTGTCCCAGTTTCAGAATCATTGTTTCAGAATGGAAAAATATATTTCTTCAAAAGACATGAGAGTATTCTTTATCATACAAAAAGGTGTAAGGAAAAAATACTCTATGTGGTA
>WTSP01010873.1:2042-21788 GCA_025331215.1 Actenoides lindsayi
ATAATAATAATAAATAACCAAAGCCACAATATTTGTAAATGCTTTTAAACATTTTATCAGGAGCACAACACAGTGCCCCTATCTGCAAGAGAAACAAATTGTCACACCTAGGGAAAAAGGAGGATCTCCCAAAATTGCAGAAACCTTCAAAACTAAAGTGACCTTTGTATATCTGCATGTCTTCTAAATACTAACACAAAAACCTAAAAGAAGCACACATGACTGAATCATATAACTCTTTTTTTAATATATATATATTAAAGTTGGGGGGGGAAGACATTAGTTGCTTACAGTAGAAAAGAAACTATTATGTTATAAAGGAAATGGTATTGCCAAGACAATTTTTAACTTTTTAAAGTTTTTATCAGAAAATCTCTAAAAATTGCTCTGCATCTGTAGATAATTTGTACATTAATTATTTTTATCAGGAAAAAATGAATTTTTTCCTTCAATTATTAGAAGATTATAGTCTGTCCTGTTTCAGACTTCTGATTTGAACTCTCAAAATTCTGAATTCAGAATTCAATTCCTAAGAGATTTTAATCCTGTTATTTAGAACATTTTACTAAAAATATTCTGTTCAAAAGATGATAATAAAACCATTCTTAAAATTAAAAAAAATAAATCTCAGAAATTACACAAAGAAGTATTTCCTTGGAAATATTTAGGAATAAAGTATTTCTGGTATACAATTATATATATTGCACACAATACAAGATTTCTATTATCCCAAAATAAATGTGGATCAAAGTAAAATGCAGCTATGCATTATGATTTATTTATGATTCATACTATGATTTGTTTAGAATTGCTGAAAATCATAGCACTGTATCTATTACTACCTTGTTTATTTAAGTTTTCTTTAGTTATATGCAACAGTAACTCATGAGCACATTATGTTTTCTGCACCTTTGGGTCATGATTAGTAGATCAATTAACTATAGATGAAAGTAGAAACCACAGCCTGCTCTGAAATACCAAAGATGCATTTCATAAGCCGTGTTATGCTTGCACAGTAAATATCAAAATAACTGAGATATTGGGTAGGGAAATGTCATTATTGCTCAGATTTGTGTTTTATTGTTGCTTAGATGGCCATGGTATGATGACTATATGACTAGATAAATCACTAGCAGAAATAGAAATGATGCAAAAGCCTTAGGTTTAACTAAAGGGTGAGAAAAAAGAACTGTGTGTCAATTTTTAGAATGGGAAATGAAAAACACAGATTTCATGCTAATGTGTCATAGTTCATTTCTGGAAGACATCAGACCATTCTGTGTTGTACTTTATTGGTTGCAATAAGCTGTAAAATGTTATTTATAAGACTTTTTTATTTATAGTTGACTACAGGATAAATATATTTGGCAAAAGTGTAGGATGACATATTAAAGTAATAGTTGGGGTGAGGGGAGGTTTAAGTTACCCTGTTTTAAATGTTGCTCAGTACAGATATTTTATTCATAAATTATGGTACAATCTCCCCATGGTAATTTTCTGGAGTAGTAGTTCTGTCAACTCTTAGCAAGAAGAAAGGGTTGGATTCAGTGAATGCATGATACAGTGGTTTTATAGACTTCTGGTGGTGGCAGTTACAGGCTTCTGCTCCTTGGAGGTATTCATTCCCCATTCAGCATGCACAAGCATCTTCAGAGAATGAATCTGACAACACAGTGTTCGTTAAAAACAGATAAAGCTATCATTTAGTCATAAGACTCTATTAGGCAATTCTAACCCTTCCTCAGAGAGCCGTAGTGCGAGAAAGTTTATTTTGTCTGCTAAGGTGGAAAGGTAACTGACATGCTACCTTAAGGACTATAAAAGTTACCACAGTATCCTGTGGTTTTCAGTGCATTCAATGCCTTTCCTGACTACTCACTAGCCATTCTCAAATGCAGATCCAAATTCAGTTTTTGATTCTCTAACACATGGAAGAATTACATTGAAAATGCATTCTACCTTGTAATGTTATTATAGAAGCAAATTCTCTCTTTTGCTTAATGCATATCTTGATGCTATAAGTGTTCATCATTTGCAAGATCTTCAGGAATGTGTATGACTACATCAGCATATCATTAAACACAGGTAGAAAGAAGAAATACTTGACAGAAGTCTGCTTCATCTCTGGAGATAAACTTTCAGTTCATCTTCCATTAGAAATGTTTTTCATTCTACTGATATAAATTGGTCAAATTATAATCTTTTGAAGAAACTGAAATTTGCAAAACTTTCTCACTTTTTCTTTCCTTCTAACATTTGTGATCTGTCCTGGCTTTTTCTCCATAGGTAGATGACCTGTTAGATACAACAGTTCTCTTTTATAAGGACTCCATTGCAACCACGCACATGTCAGGATGAGATGATTATTTAAGCAAAAAAGCTGAAGGTTTTATGTTACTTGAAAACAGTATAAATTACGATGCTAGTGATGAAGTCTAAGTAATTTGAGGCCTAATCCTCTAAAGGGTTAATGTTCCCTGTAATTACTTCTTTATTGAGTGCAACTACACTCTATTTTTCAGGACAATATGAGCTAGCAGTATGTTATATTCCAGCTCATGGAAATCCAAGTGAGTGCTGAAGATAAACTGATCCTCAGCAGAACCTATATAACCCTAGCAAGCATCACGATAAAATGGACTGTACACGTTATGCCAAAAGCTGACACCCACCTATTTTTAGCAAGGCTTATTTGCACGTACTCAAAACAGTGAGCTCAAATTTCCCTGTTGTCTATCATCAAGCTGTGCCATGAGTCAAGTAAGGTTCCTCAGTTAATGTTTTCTAGAACAGTCTGCATCATCTAATCTGTGAGAGTCCATGCTGGCTGCAGTCAAGGTGGAGAAATGAAAAACTGTGCCTCCTCCTGTTCTTAAATGTTGCAAAGTTGAGTTTGTTCAAATTTTCTTCACCATAATTCTGAGTATTTTTATTATTATTATTATTTTTATTATTACTACCACTATTAATTTTCACAAGTTTGAATGCTTCTAATAGTATATTTGAGAGAAACATTCTCCTTTCTGTTAATTTGTAAAATTACTGTGGTCATATTTCTGAAAAATGTCATTTCCATGCCTGGAACATGTACTGAAACTCAGCAGAGAAATCTGAAGTAGATCTTGATAATTCACCACCCAAATCTCTTCCTACTTGGTCTAAAATAATTCTTTCCTTCACTGAAGATGATACTTAGTAAAGACATACTTCTTTGGCAGACAAATATTCATGTAATCCAAATTTAGAGTCAGTTGAAGCTTAACATTTTCTACTATAATTTTCCTTTCTGCAGAGTTATGGACATTAGGATATTTTACATTTCATATGTATACAGTTCGTATATGAACATAGCAGCCACTTGACAGAATTAATCCAGAAAAAAAACCAAGCAGGATTTTGTGTGAGAGTACCAAAAATCTTGATCAGAGTGGAGGGAAACTTACGAAGCAATTGGCTATTAAAAATCACTAAGCCTAAGGATGCAAATGAAATGTTGTTCATGCTAATGAATTTCAGTGTATTTAAGTCTGCTCCCAGGAAAAATAGGATCCAGTGTTTGTGAGATTTGTCAGTAGAAATTGCCCAAACTTGAAATCCTATTCCATCATTCAGAGTCCTCGTTGTAAGTCCCCTCTAGGTATACATTAAATACAATTCTACATCACGCCATATTCAAGAATAAGGACTGAACTACAGCAGTTTAGGCTTTTTAAAATTATGACTGTTAGTGCAACTAAAACAGCTTTTTTTTCACATTTTCTGCATGTGATCACTTTTGTTATTTCTTCTAACAGTTGCTCATGTTTCATTTGTACCTCTTTGCAGAGGCTGTACTTGGGAAAAGTACATTAATATATTCTTTATCTCAACAAGCTTGCACTCAGAAAAAAAATGGCAACAGACAATGGACTGAAAAGTAAATAAGGAGTATGACATGATAAATAAAAAGACAGTAAGTGATCATGATGAAATAAATATTTTTGGAAGGACCTGGAACAGAACACCTAAAATGTGTTTATTTTGTTAAAATTACAGATGTCATTTCAACACTTTTTTTTTTTTTTTTTTTTAAATGAACTATGGTTCTGTGAATATTTCTTGCTTCTATAAGTGGATTTTTTTCATCATAAACAATTTTTCTTTGCAAGTGACGTAATCAAAATGAATTTAAAAAGAAACGATATACTGAAGAAGAGGAAAGTAGAGTAGATAATATGAATTTAACTTCTAAGCTAATATGCCAAAAACAGGAATTTTGATGAAGAAAAGAATGCGACAAAGATTTAAGGCAAAGTTAGGTTAAGGTGAAGTTAGAGGTTATTTTCATAACTGATATAAAAGTAAATTTTAACAAGTGTGTCCTTCCTGATTTTAGAAGCTGATTTCATGTTTCAGCTGAAAACCACCATTGTATGTAATGTCATGAAGCTATTGGTCCATAGTAAGACCTGTGGCTTCATATCCTAATGTGTTTTCTTCAAATGATGTCACAAGAGTATAGACTTAGATGTAAGGAAAATAAATAAATAAACAAATAAGAAATCCCAAACAAACAAATTGAAAACATCAGAAAGGAATGCTTGTTCTAGCCAGAAATCCAAGAAACAGATAGGGTGGTATTTGCAACAGTTCAAGGCAATGTCACATGACAGAAAATAACAAGGATGAGTGTGTGCTCACCTCATTGCTCACCTTCAGGGACTGGTATTTCATCCAAAAACATTTAACAAAACCTATAGTATTGTTGTTTGGGGAAAATACAAGGCCAGTGCCCTACCTGAAAACTCATGTTTACTACATTGTCTTCTTTCTCCACCCTTAAACTGAATTCTTCAGTAGCCCAGGTTGAAAGGGAGAGAGAGCTGGCTTATAACTTGGTGGAATGAACAAGCCCTTAAAGAAATAGATCATACAGCCTCGAAGCTGCAAGCTCATACAAGGGAATTCAGATGCTGACCTTTCCATCAGGCTGCAATTTCTTCTTCCTTGTAAGTTTTAAAAGAAACTACAAATCCTTCTCCATTTTTTGCATGCTCACAAATGATGGAATCATCACTTCAAATTCTGTAGCAGGAAGAGATTTCTAGTGCTTAAAGTTTCTGGCTGATGAGAGCTGGGAAATGTTTGCCTGAAGTGATGTACTTAAGGCTTTGTGCTTGTGAGCTGGTGAGAGTTATCTGAAGATACACCTCCAAACACTATGTTTTTTAAAAATCTACTTACATATTTTTGTTTTAAAAAAATGTTATATACAATGGAGAGACTGCTATTATTATTTTTTATTTCATGCAGTTCATTCTTACTTTATCATGTTCACCTGTCGCTAGTGTATGCAGCCATCCACACTGAAATATATGCACAAATGAGGGATTCTGAACCTGGTTTCTTTGCAGTCAGAGGTTTAAATAAGTTCTTTAGTTAATTAACATGTTAAATTTCGTGTTCTAAATTTTAAGGAAACTTTTACTTAGCTGGTAGGATTATTTAAAACCCAAAATCTACAAAGCATTGGTTATAAAATTAATACAAATGGAAGCGCTGCTGTGCTTAAGTTAAGCATGTGTGTAAGCACTTTGACAGATCAGGTTCTAATCAAGAAAACAGTGAAAAACACCATCTGTTCAGTGACATTTCACAAGACTGTGAAAAAAAATCTTTAATCTTTGGTTCAGATAAAAAAAAAAGATCTGTCCAGAGCAACAAGCTATCACAAAAGTAGCTTACCAGCAGAAACAAGCAATTCTACCACACTGCCAGCTTCATCAGCTTCCTTACAGTAATTCTGTGTATTATAAGAAAAATAAGTTAAAATGCATCCCTGCTGCAAACACAAAACTCAGTGAGAATGAGAAAGAAGCGCAATTTTGTTTTTCTCATTCTGTGGTAATAGCAGTGAAGGAAATCAAATATCTCATTTTATGACTAATTTACGAGAGCCAGATCCGTCATTATTACTTTTTCTATGGTGAGAATGACATCACTCTAAGTTGCTGCTTTTTTCTGATTAGTCAGCATTGTTCCTGAGAAACATCCATCCCACTTGCAATCAGGTCTTCCTAGGGATGAAATCTACCTCACAAACTCAGTGAATGAGAGTTGAAAAAACCTAGGTATACAACCATATTTTGTCAGACATTGCTGTGGAGCAATATTAAATAAATAAAGCTACCAGACTGGATTAATGAAATATATTTAAAACACCGATGCCTGAAACTGAAAAATTAATATGAGATCTGCCCTGACTCTATCATATACTGAAAAAGAAAGACAGCAACCAATAAATATTATTTGGTAGTCAGATGAAAAATATGCTACGTCAATAAAGACTGATCGATAGGCTCAGGTTCAAAATTCTCCTTTGTTGGTTAGCCTCTGGCCCAAACATTTCATGTTTCTGCAAAAAAATGAAACGTTTCAGCAGCCACAGAAGCAGAAACATACCAGCTGGAACCTGGCAGACAGCTAGTTCCTGTGACTTGCTGTGTCTGGCAGCAGGTGTCAAATGCAGAGTGGAAAAAAAAAAGGAAAGGGTGTTTTTTCTGGCATTTTTAACCAACCAGGCTCACTAATAAGCCTTGTGTCATTCAAGATGTCAGCATAATATATCACTAATGTAATGAAATATGTACTGCAGTGTACAGATCTTTATGGCATATTATTCCTTACCTTAATGCACTGAATACCGTGCTATCAGCCAGGGTAATTTTTCTGTCTCTATATATGCTTGGTCATCAAAGATATAGCTGTATTTAACAGATTAGATGGCATAATTGAGATCCAGAATTAATGACATTAACAAGATGAATGGGACAATTCACACCTTGAAGTGACTGCTTCTGACTGTACTTGCTCAGGCAAATACCAATGAGCCCTTTTCTTCTTCCATTCATAACACAAAGGTCATCTTCATGACTATGACTTCGGTGGCTGGGATACCCTTACTGAAATCAGTGACAGTAGGATTTACAACCCTGAGTGATTTGCTCTTAGTTTTAAAAGAAGAATTAGATTTTTAAATGTGGCATATCACATGTCATTAAAGCAAGACTCAACCTTCTCTCGTCCATCTCCAAAATACCTTTGCTGAACCCCAACAGTAGATCCCCTCAAACCATTAATACTGCCTTTGCTTCATTACATTTATCCTCTTAATAAGCAATATTAATCTGGAGGTTGAACAACTGGTGTGAAAATAACCCACATAGCATCTTCATTTGCTAGCACATCAATGATCCTTCACAAATTATATAGCGTTACTTAGCTCATCCAAAACTAGGCAGGAAGAAGGAAAATGATGATGGATAAAATGTCTTTGCAAGATGATGTACCTCACCTGGAATTATTGCAGTAGATCTTTTGCAGTTATAAGATAGGAAAATGCCCAGATTCAGAGGAGTTCTATCCCTATTGACTCTGTTATTACAGATTTCTAACACCTGACTGGTGAGTAAAGTGTCAGGATAAGACCACTTAAGGCTAATTATTTTGCATCCCCACTGACTTAATGGTTCCCAGATTCCCACGTTTTTCACTCTCTACTGCTGAGATAGTACTTCAGGAGTTTGGAGTGGGAGCATTCCAAGCAGCTTCCCACACCTGGAATGGTTTTGGCCCTGTACCAGCCCTCAGAATCCAATTTATACAGCAGAAAATGTGACACTGTCTTAAACTGTGCAGAGGCTCAGCACAAGACAGACTCTCTTTAATCAAACTGTGCAGTCCTGAACAACAACCTCATGTCCCTGTCTTGACCAGTTCAGTGAAAGAGGTCAAATATTTTCTCCATCATTGTTTAGGTAACTGCCATTAGAATTGCTAACAAGCTAAGTGTCAAGGATATTTGAATAGAATCTCCGGCTCATCAGAAATCTGTAACTAATAAATGAATGACTAAGTCAAATCAAATTGAAAATAAAAAGTTTTTTAGAATATCAACTATTTGCTAACTTGACCAGCATCATTATATCTCATCAACTGTAACCCCCAGCTGTTTGAAAAATGTTGCAAAGTATATGTAGCCCAAAGAAAGGTACCTAAAAATGTATTAGTAATATTTTTCCTCTGTCTGGGTATCTCTAAATCAATAAAGGAAAGAACTTTGGATATCATTCTTTGATATTCTAAATCACAAACATAACATAAATTCTTCTAATATTTTAGCATATATTGTACAGTCACATGTTTAGATTTTGAAAGATTAATCTCACTGTCTTCATTTTGTGAAGTTACTGTGTTTCCTCTGTGTTAATTTGCTCCTGTGACCCAAGTATCTCAAATATATGAACCTGGAATAACCCCACATCCTGTATTACAATTGCAGAATATATTTTTTTTGTGATTATTACCAACTATAGCAGTGTCTGTGTAGTGTTTAGATTTTATCTTCCTCATAACAAATTTAAACTTGCTTATATGCATATGTTTTTACTACAGCTTCCAAAATGTAGCAGTACTCTTACATAAATTTAGTGACCTCATGCAGTATATTAGCATATTCTTCTAATGATTGAATGTCAGTAAATAGTTGGAAACTATTGTCTGTAAGAATTCAGTATTTTAAAGTTCTATGGATTGGTTAGATCTTTCATATGTGACAGTGGGAATGAAATAACTTTGTCTTTTATGAAGTCCCAGGTAGAAACACAAAATCATGAGGTATTAGTAAATTTCAAGTCATGTTAGTGGTAGACATGTCTTACAAATATATCAACAGTCAAATAAGAAAATATGCAAGCTTTTTGCTAGTTTTTGCACTGCTGTATAAAAGAGATATAAAATCAATTCTGTTAATGTTTTGCATTAGAATCACACTAGTTATCAACAGGTCTCTATATATTTCCAAACGTAAAGGGTTTTTTCATTCATTGTGGTAGTTAGGGTGCAAAACACCTCCCTTTGTACAAATAGTACAAGAATAGCCCTTCATTCGGGATAGAGTCTATGAGTTGAGAATGTATCTCTCTCAAAAGCATGAAGAACAGATGAGAATGCCACCACATGATACTCCATGATATGTTATTGCAGAGGTCAGTTGCACCTTACACCCTATGTATGTTGATGTACAGACCCTTTCCTTTCCCTGCAGTTTCCATTAGAAGGGGATCAGACGGGACCACTGCAGGCTACAGATTTTCAGCAACATGCTGTGTTGTCTTCCTCCCTACAATTCCTCATCAGTAGCTTTGCCCTATTTAACAAGACACCCAAGGTACCTTAAGGTAGGGAGGAGTATGAATTCTTTTCCCAAACAGCATGAACAGGGAATTAAGGGATGAAAAAAATGATAGAGTTGACAGAGTAATTTTTAATATTCTGGAAATATGTGAAATGCAGCTTGCTTACTTATTAGTCTGCCTTGGGCTGTTTATGATAATATTCACAAATCCTTCAGACCTTATGAATTATGTCATAAATTATTATCTGTCCAACAACTTACACTAAAAGTACAATTTTCATTATTTACCATTCATCTCCAGATTAAAACATCGTAATCACCTAGTCCTGGGACACAAACAGTGTCACATGTGGTAACAAAAGCTGCAGTTAACAATTCCAGATAACATATGTTTGAAGTGAGCAATTTTAAGACAATCTATAAAGCTGAAATTCACTGTATATTTCCTAGTGTTAAAAAGATGTAGATTAAGTAGATTCCAATTATTTTATTAATTACTTGTCATATCTAATAACATTATCCAAATTGTTATTTTGACATCATGAGTGATAATATTCATAGTTCATGCTAATAACTTAAAGAGAAATCTGGGGGCCCTAAGTAGATATGCTGGTTTGTGGAGAGAGTTTCTTTCTGATGCCACTAAGTGCATCAATTGCCAAAATGACACAATGAGTCATCCTAAGAAATAGCGCTGGGAATGAGAAGTGGGATGGTACTGGGCACAGATGTGTGCTCGAACTGCAGTCAGGGGAAGACGTCAAGCAGTTCTGGGATTGCTCCAGGAGTGGAGCATGTACAAAAAAATCAAGGGGTATCTGTGTGACCAAAATTGGTGACATTGGTTTTCAGTCTCACCAAACAACCTCTGAGCTGGTTCCATTGTCACCCTGGGTTAGGAGAAACTTCAGGGTTTATGTCTGGCTCCTCTGATAATGTTATGACATGAAAATTACATACAATCCCAAATTTCAAGTACTTTATATATTTGGGGCTTTTTTAGATTTTCAGTTCAGAAATGTAGGAAAAAAAGATATCCTACAGTCTAAACAATGAATATTTGTTTCTTCAGTAATTATAATATTCCTATTTTTTCCACTTAAGTTCAATTTGAACTGTAAGTGAGGAGGAAAAAATCTCTTTACACAGAGAACTCTAAAACTTGATTAAAAAATAGACATATCTGCATTTCATTACAATCATTTTATATTTGAATAACTATAGTGGACCTGGCTGAGATGGAGTTAATTTTGCCCACAGCAGCCCTCATAGTGCTGTGCTTTGTATTGGGAGCTAGAAAGGTGTTGATAACACACCCATATTGTGCCTACTGCTGAGCAGTGCTCACATAGCATCAAGGCTGTCTCTCCAGCATTCACACCTCACCAGTAGGATCAGAGTTGGAAACTTGGTAGGGGACACAGAAAGGACAGCTGACCCTAAGTAACCAAATGGATATTCTATATCACATGACATATGCTCAGCAATCAAAGCAAAGAGAAAGAAGGAGGATAGGAGGGCATTCTTTATTGCAACACTTATCTTCCAGAGCAACCACTATGTGTACTGAAGCCATACTTTCCAGGAAGTGGGTGGACATCTCTTGCTGATGGAAGTAGAGAATAAATCTTTTGTTTTCCTTTTCTTTGAAGTGTGGCCTTTGCTTTTGCTTTATTAAGTTGCATTTGGGCACATGGCATCCAGCCAAGGTCAACCCACCACAGTAATCAATTACAGAATCATAGAATACCAGGTTAGAAGGGACCTCAGGGATCATCTTGTCCAACCTTTCTTGGCAAAAGACCAGTCTAGACAAGATGGCCCAGCCCCATTTACAGCCAAATCTTAAAGGCGTCCAATTTTGGGGAATCCACAACTTCCCTGGGGAAATTATTCCAACCACTGATTGTTCTCATTGTGAAAAATTTTCATCCAACAGAAAACTCCCCATAGAGTAACTTGTACCCATTGTACCCCTTACCCTCATCTTTTCCATGTGACTCCTTGTAAAAAGGGATTCTCCATCTTCTTTGTAGCCACCCTTTAGATACTGGAACATGTTGATAAGGCCTCCCCTAAGACACCTTTTCTCACAGCTGAACAAACCCCGTTGTCTTAGCCTTTCCTCATATGGCTGCTTCCCAGTCCTCTGATCATTTTTGTGGAACTTCTCTGGACCCTCTCTGGCCTGTTCACATCTTTTTTGCATACTGGAGACCAGAAGTTGACACAGTATTCCAAGTGTGGCCTGACAGGCACTGAGTAGAGTGGGATAATGACTTTATCTCTGCTGGTCCTGACCTTGATGCAACCCAGCATCCTGTCGGCTTTCTTTGCCACTGCAGCACACTGGCCACTCATATTGAGCTTGTTGTCCACTGGGACCCCCAGGTTCCTTTTCACACTGCAGCTCCCCAGCCAGGTAGATCCCAGCCTGTGCTGCACTCTTGGGTTATGTTTTCCCAGATGCAACACCTTACACTTGTCCTTGTGTAAGGACATAAAGTTCTGTGAGGACATAAGTTTCTTGTTAGTCCTCTTTTCCAGCCTATCCAGGTCTTCCTGCAGGGTGGCTCTCCCTTCCGAAGTGTCTACTTCTACACTCAGCTTGGTATCACCAGCAGACTTTCTCAGGATAGACTTGATCCTCTCATCCAGACCTCTTATGAAGATATAAAACAGTGTTTGGTCCAGTATTGATCCCTGGGGGACCCCACTTGCTGCCACAGGTTGCTGGTTTGAAAAGCAGCTATTTACCAGCACCCCCTGGGTGCATCCTGTCAGTCAGTACCCACTCACCACATAGACAGCTTGTCTGGACCATAACACATCAGTTTCCCTAGGAGGAGGCTGTGGGGAACCATATCAAAAGCCTTGGAGAAATCCAGGTAGACAATGTCCACCGCTCACCCCACATCAACTAAGTAGGTTACTTTGTGGTAGGAAGTGATCAGGTTTGTCAAACATGATTTACCATTGCTGAATCCCTGCTGGCTTTTCCCAATCATATGCTTCATTCGACTTGTCATAGCCCCCAGGAGATTTCATTTCATAAGACCTGAAGTAAGACTGATGGATCTATATTGTGGTTTAGACCCAGATGAGAGCTGAGAAAGCACGACATGGCTGCTCACCCCCTGAAATGGGATGGAGAAGATGAAGAAAAATATCAAACCCCGTAATTTGAAATGAGATTTTAATATGATGCAAAAGTAGAAGTAACAGAAATAACAATGAAACAATACACAAAATGAGACATATAGAACAAAGGCAGTGAATCTCCCTAGATTCTCAAAGATTATGGGGAGCGGACTCACAAGGATGTCAGCCAGCTGTCTCAACACCCTTGGATGGATAATGTCAGGGCCCATCAATGTTTAGGGATCAAGCTCCTGCAGTAGTTCACATACCAACTCTTCCTTCACTGATGGTCGGTCTGTGTTTGCATCAACCTCAATTTTTGTTCCCAAGTCATGAGGCCCCAACAGTGCTGATAAAGACAGAGGAGAGAAAACTGTGGAGAACCTCTGCCTTTTCAGTGCTGTTCATAACAAATTCACCTCTCCTGTTTAACAGTGTATTGATATTTTCCTTCTGTTTCTGCTTGTTGTTCATGTACCTGAAGAACCCTTTCTTGCAGTTTTTGACATCTCTGGCCAATTCCAATTTGAGATGAGCTTTTGCTTTTCTGGCAGCACCTCTGCACACACTGGCAATGCTCTTGTAGTTCTCAACAGGCATTCCTCTGCTTTTCCACCTCTGGTATGCTTCTCTTTTGATTTGGAGCAGGCTCAGATGCTCACAGTTAAGCCAAGGGATTCTCTTGTTCCACCTACTTCCCTTACCTTCAAAGAGGATGAATGGGTTTTGTGCTTCTTGGAGGATGATGTCGAAAAACTCCCAGCACTTGCTAGCTTCTTTGTCCTCCATGGAAGCTTCCCACAGAATCCCTCCCAACTGAGCTCTTAGTGACCTGAAGTTTGATCTTCTAAAATCTAAAACCTTTGTCTTAGTACTAACCTTGACTGTGATCAGCAGGATCCTGAGCTCCACAATTTTGTGATCACTGCAGCCAAGGCTGTCGCTAACCAAGACATACATTGCAAACTCATTTTATTTGTTTTGTGAGCAGGAAGTCCAGCAATGCCTCATTCCTGGTTGGCACATCTAACATTTGTATGAGGAAGCCATCTGCCACACATTCCAAGAACTTGATTGATGACATGTGAGCTGCTGCATTGTTCAAATATGTTCAGTTATATTCTAAAAATGTCTGGGTAGTTGAAGTCACTCCTAAGCACCAGGTTCTGTTGACCCAAAGCTTGCTTAAGCAACCCAAATATTGTTACGTTGGCCTTATCGTCTTGGTTTGGAGGTCAGCCACAGCGCTCCTGGTTGCCAGCACTCCCTGCAGCCGTTAAATCTCCCACCATTGCTCCTGTTAATGCTCAAGCTGTGCCAGCCTCCACTGGGACAGCTGCTGGCTCCCAGTTGGGCTCTCTGCTTTGCCTCTGGTTTCCTGGCTCCAGGAACACCCCCATAAAGCTTGATCCAGCACTCACCACAGGAATGACCATCACCATAGCTGGATGCCTTGCTGACAGACAACGAGAATAAGGTTACAAGTCACGTTGCTTCCAAAACTAAGATAACAATGTCTGTAACTAATTGCAAAAAATTTAATTTTTTTTCTCTTTATAAACAGGATTGCATTTATAATTTATTGGTATATTATTTACTTCTTTAACCCTTTGCAAAAACAGAATTCAACCTGACATACAATTTTTATGCTTTTAAACATATATTCACCTGTATAAATTGTGTGTTTCTTCAGTTTGATCGAAGTTTTCTGTGCCCAGTTCATACTCATAGTTCAGCGTTCAAACAAATGAAGCTGTTTCCACTATTTGGTAAGGAAAGGTTAGAGATAGCAAACCCTTGCTTCCCCTAACTAGGGAAACTACAGTGCTGGATCAGGACCATTACAGCATGACAAATGAGTAGCCATCATGAGGTTAAATATCCTCACAGGGGATGAGAAAAGGGCTTGCATAAGAATATGTTTTCCAAAAATATGGTATAAAGGATGTCACTGCTGATAGTTAGGTGTATAATATCATATAACATAAAGGAAGAAGTTGTAATTCTTCCTTCTCTTACATGCTTCTTCTGACCTTTGTTCCTTATCTAAAGCATAGGTTTGAATGCTATTGATCATGGTTATAAAGCAATAGGAGTGTTTTATCATGTAGAGTAAGTTGCCCAGAATATGAGAAAACATATTTTCCTTTGTGTTTTTCATAAATCTGGTAAATGTCTCACAAGGAGCAGCAAGAACACAGGGTTGTAAGCACAAGCTTTAAGTATCCATGAATTTGTCTAAGTTTTCTAACCGTGCTAGGCATTGACTATGCAACAATTTTAGCATAAAGTAAATATTAATAAGCTATTAGAAACATTACTGTAAATTAAGTCCTTTATGAGGGGGACAGTTTAGCAAATGTAATTTGAAAGCTGTTAATCCTCAAACATATCTCCAAAGATCATTGTTTTTTTAAATCAAGATGATGTGCTAATGGATGGAACCTATAATAATTGTGTAGAGAAAAAGAACTGCAATAAAAAGTAGTGCTTTCATATGCACACATATATATATTTATGGATGAGTATTTATTTGTACATGAATATTTATGTATGTGTGGATATAAAATGAAATGCAAAACCACAGAAGCTTCCTGAAACATACAAAGTTCAAACTATATTTCTTGTAAATATTCACCACTGTTAAGAACTGAACTACTATCTTCTTTTGCTCTTTTCTTAAAGAGATATAAAGTGAGTGATCCTGTTCTTCCTGGAATTTGAACAAGCTCTTTCAAAATTACGACTTGAACATTTGCATGAGTTTCCAGACATCTTAGTGAGACCAGGACAGAATTGCATCCCCTTCATCATCTGTCTAAGGTTTCAGCTTAAGAATAACAACTTACTTGATCATTGAGTAAATTAATATAAAGAATTAAATTCTGCGTTTTTGGGGTTTTTTTTTGTGTATCTATATAGACATGTAGTCTTAAAGTGTTCTTAAACATGAAAGAAGTAAAATTTGCACCTTGATCCAGTTTCCCACAGATCTGGACTCCTTATTTTCCTGTGGGTCTTTTCAAACATGTAATTGCACAACTTCTGTAGAATGGACTAGTAAAAATACATTATCTTCATAATGAAATATAATTTATCTGAAAAAGCTTGAGCCAGTCCATGTTTACCTTGTTACTGGGTATAAAGAGCTCAGATTTCTGCAGATCTAATCATTCAATAATGCCTTTCTCTTGTTTTCACAGCTCAGTGCTAAGGGCTAGACTTATCGGTTAATTTTATGTTTACTCAGACATAGGCATTTTGCAGAGAAAATTTTGTTAAGGGTAACTAAGGAAATTTCACACAATAAAGCACCTTTTCAAAATAATACCCAGATTGGCTAAGCAAATCTACCTTGTCATTTCTGTAAATTTAGGCATAGTTAAATGCATTACCAATGCATTACCAATGCATCACAAAATGTATTACCAAATGGAGTAAAAATCATTTAGGAGCTAGTTGGGATTTTAATAGCTTACAGCTTTCCAGAGTCTCTGCAACCCAAGTAAGGCAATTTAATATTCTGATGGATGTGAAGCTTGTCTTCTAGACCATTTGAAAATGTGTGATGAAAAACTGCAGTTCTCATAAAATGTGAGAAAGATGAAATGGCAAGATGTCAGGGATCAGTGGGAGCAAGCTAGCAAGCTGCCTGGTGAAGGAGAGCAAAGCCAACATCACAGCAAGGGTGACAGTGCCCTTTTTGGTAAAATATAACTTTGTCAGATGAGAAACAATAAGGATTGTCCTTAGAGAACAGTCTTGGACTTTGTAGGTTTCCTACAATTTTTGTATATATATATATATATATATATAAAAAATTCAAGTCCCAAGAGGAGGTGACTCTGCAGGTGGTAGACAACACTTCACTACCTTGAATGTGGATCCCAGAACTGGAAAGTCCTGCGTGCCTGTCTTAGTCCCTTGAACCAGTTAATTCTCTGAAAACTTCATTCCCACTACGTTAATAGGCTTTAAATGTAAATTCAATGAACTTAATAAGCAAGAGAACGTAAAAAATGCCTCAAACTGCAGGATAGTGTAGCACTGTCTCAGCTATTTTGACTTGTGGGCTAGTAGCTGTAGCTATGGTGCAACAGAGCTTACTCCTTTGCTACAGTGATTATTCCTAATGAGAACTAGATGCATGCATTTTCACACATTAGGAAAATATTATCCCAATATTTTCAGCTTTCACATATGTTTTTGTAGGTAAAAATAAATACCATTAGGTTAATTTATACATACAGTCTAATTTCCCTTGCTGCCTTCCCTGCTGAATGTTTTTCGTTTGGTTGGTATTTTTTTCCAAAAAATACTAGAACTAGGTCCAGTAAATCATATTTCACTGCTATAAAATAAAACGTTCAGTGGGAAGAAATTAAATTGCTGACCAGCATAAATGTAAATAAGAATGGGTAGGAAACACAAAAGACTTGCAAATTATAGTAAATTATACATCAGGAAGTATAGTCTTGATCCTCATCACTCTGGAATAACAACTACCTCTTGTCTTTCCTGTAGTATCATTGTTCTCTGTAATCTCTATTTTCCAAGGTATAAATTTTTCATTCCATTTCTTTTGGTATATGACAAGTGTCAAGAAGAATGTCAGCCTACCAGAAATTCAGTCCATAGAGGATTTTTCTAGATATGTGGCAATATATGACTGATTTAGAATTGAGTAGGACAACATAAGGTGTATTACAGATTAATAATATAGCCACGTCTAAAATTACACAGGAGATATATATATGTAATCAAGTGATACAATTGGCATGATTAGCTATGAGAAATGATACCTACATATGTGCATATGAGATTGTGTTGTGTTTGTCTGTAGAGGTTTGAATGCATTGTTTCACAAAAAGCTTACATATTAATTAATTAATAATTACATATTACATATAAGCTGCTTTCATGTATTGATCCTGTCAATTTTACCCACACCTAAGCTGGTGTCTCTCCATCATTTGGCCTCAGTGTGGCTGAAATTGAAACCTTGGGGCACTGAACAGGTGTAGATGCACATCTTAGCCTCCCCAAATTTCAGAGTGGGATCTGCATGCCCACCAGCTCAAAGCAGGAATCCTCTGCAGAACCGAGACGTTCACTGGGGTAAGTCCACGGCTTTGGATAATGGGGACACTAGAAAGTGTTTTATTTGGCACTTTTTAAATATGCAGTCTTACAGGATATTTACCAAAACATACGGCACAGTCAAGATGCATGAAACTAAAAGCAAATCAGTAGAAAAAGGCACACTAGGTAACAGGTCAGACATGAATACACTTCATGCTTAAGTTGTCAACTTCTATGAAATAGCTTCACAGCTGCTTTAAAGGTGCTTTTACTGTTGATTTTGACAATGTCACAATGAGAAAGCTGAAAATCCACTTTATGTGCTGGGGATGCAGCAGAAGTGTAACAACTGTAATGTCGACAAAAAAATCTCTATAGAGTTATTGTGTTTTTAGAAATATGTGAGCTAAATAATACGAAAGGTGTATCCTTGCAAGTCTATCTCCATAAACTCTTAAGGTGTAAGGATATAGGCTTAAACCTACAGGTTTATGTAGCACTCTAGATGACCTAGATGGCAACTGAAAATTGAAGAACTAACATGGGATGCAACAAGCATGAAAAAGTTTTTTTGTACAAGGTCCTGTAGACAGAAAGCTGGGCTGAAGAATATATAATTAGAAGTATCTTGAACCTTATTATTAGAGCAAATGGCTGCAGGGACTGAAGATAAGTTCATCAGAAATGTATATATAAAATGATCAAAGAAATTATCACACCTAGAAACATTTGTGAAACATTTTGGATAGTTTGAGATACCTCTAAAATCTCTCAAGATCACAACTATTTTTAGGGATTTTTATTTATTTCTTAAACTAGTCTAAGTTTCAAAGGACTTGGGCTTAAAAGTAGGCTGGACAGGTTTTGGAAGGGTGTAGGAGTGTCTGGAATATTAAGTAAGCTAAAAACACCTAGACAGGAGACTCCCAGTTGCCAGATTTACAGCATCTTTATGCTGTGAAAGAATCAATATATAAGCTTGATACTATTATAAATATTTATTCATGTGTTTCCTACTAACACTTAAAACTTACAATGTGTTTGCAAGAAAATATACTGAGAGCTATATAGACTGGATCATCCTGAGATACAAATAGCTACACACAGAATCTTAAACATTGCAATGACTCCCTCCACTGTCAAAAATTGCTGTTCCTATTTTCTTCAGAGGTCTACTGTTTTGTAAGGTTCAATTATAGCACTTTAAACATTTCTGGTTTTAATCTTAACTTCTCTGTGGAATCTTCTTATTAGTTACCTCTACTGTTTTTTGTAGTACTATTTTTTTCCTTCTCTTTACTTCATACTGCAGTGTATTATATTTCTTCTTTTTATATGATAATAATAATTTTCTATTTCCTGAGGATATTTGAGTCTGGATTCATTAATATGCATGAGGGGCTCAAACTATAGTGATAAGCACCACTGTGCCTGTATGTATGCATGTGTGTATATATCTCCACAGAAACGCATGTCTACACGCAAATATTTCAATCTATGTATTTATTGTTAACTGGTATATAAAACTATGACATGAATATATAAATACCTTACGTTTCCTCCACATTGTTTTCTCCTTCTGCTAGATTAAGGAGATACATCTGTTATTCCATTGGCCATACTGTGCTCAATTTTATTATTATTTGTATTGCTGAAGGCTGTGTCTAATCAGAAATGTGGGAGCACTCCATGGTGTGGATTATACTCTTGATTCTTGATACATTTCCATTGACACCGGGGCCAGAGGTTTTCTTTGTTCTTCTACAGCCTTCCCACCAACTCATCTAGGTTTTGATCTGGGAGGATTCTTTCAATATTCTCAAAGGTGGGAGTTGCCAATGTATGTCTATAGCTTCTTTCAGTATGGAGAGTGATGGACTGTACACTATACCAAGAGTTGGGGGCTCAAAAGACCACAAAGTTTTATATAGCCTAAATCACAAGACATTCACAGTCTAAACAGTAAGCATAAAATGTGAAACATGGCTGAATTTATAGTTTCACCTTCATAGACCTGATTCTATGTTTTTGAAAGTGAAATTATTTACATATTAACTTTACATGTGCACTGTATTTTAGGCACAGCTTCCTAGTGTTTAGACCTTCAGGTATGCCCCAGGGCATGTTTTAGGCCTATGTTTTAGCTGAATCGTATGCCTGTGCTCACCAAGCTCTGAAGTTCAGATGTCTGAAGCACCATTGGTTGTCACATCTGCCCTAAGTCATCACCACCCAGGCTAGAATATCTTGGAGTTCACAGCAATGTAGACCTCATAGAATCATAGAATTGTCAGGGTTGGAAGGGACCTTAAAGATCATCCAGTTCCAACCCCCCTGCCATGGGCAGG
>WTSP01010874.1:0-23367 GCA_025331215.1 Actenoides lindsayi
GAGCGCGGGCCGGGGCGGGGGCGGGCCGGGCCGCGGCTGCCTCACCGCATCGGAATGTCGGCGCGCCCCCCGCGCGCCCCTCCGGAGCTACGCGCCCCCCGCGTGCCGCTCCGCGCCCGCCCGCCCGGCGGCAGCAGCTGCGGTGCCCGCGGTGCGGGTTTCGCACCGCCGCGCGGTGCCCGCGGAAACCCTGGGTCGGTGCGGGAGCGGGTGGGGAAGCGCGGCGGACAACCCCTGCCCCCGGCTCCGCTGCCAGCCCTTGTCTCGCCCAGGGAGCGCAGAGCCTCCCCGGGGGAAGGGAGGGGGAAGCGCTGCTCACTTCACGGAGCCGTCAACTCAGCTGCGCATCTTCCCATGCGATCGTTTTCCACGCGGGGTACAAGAAGAAGAAGAGTCTCGTAAACTTCCACTTTAAATGAAGCCGTCTCCTTTTTTTAAACAGGCGAAAGTCGTCCAAAGATAACGCGGGTTTATGTAGGACACTTCTATGCGAAGAGCACCGCTTCTCCTAGCGAAGGTATGCGGAGATTGTGTCCCAGCACTGGGCTGTAAAACTTACAATTCTTTTACTTCATTCTCTTCCGACGTAAGGAATTCATCATACTGTTTCCTAAGGGACGAGAAAATCCAATGCTTGAAAGTCACATTTATTACTATACTACTCTCTTACCTCAGCAAACACTCAGCAGCTCATTGCAGTAACTGCCTTGTGAGGGTAATACAATAGTGTTGATTCCCTGTAGACAGTAATCACAGCGGAGAAAGTCTATTAGCAGTTCATCGAATACATCAAAAAAGTCAATTAAGTTACCCACTGAAAGTTTACATAAATTATGTATTTTCAAAAAAATTCTATTTTAGGGTGGGTTTTTCCTTAACAAATTAGGTCAGATACAGTGTTACATGTATTTATTCACTTACTACTTGTAGTTTTATATTTGTTATCTGCTCTGACTCAGAAAATACATCCACTATAGTAAAGCACCTTTTTTAGCAGTGTAACATCAAAATTACTTATTGCTTAGGAGACATAAGACATGGTCAGTCTGAACTAATTCAGTGAGTTAACTCAATATTGATCACTTTATACTGAAATACAGTACGTACTGGATCCACATCCTACAGAAAATGTATTACCTTTGCCTCCAGATTTCATCCACTGAATACAGTAACCCAAAAAATGCCACAAGACGGTATTTTGCAGAAAGTAAAATTTGAATAGTCCTTTCCAGTTCATGTTCTGATCTGTGTCTTTTTCAGTACTTCCATATATTAATATACTGAATATTCAGTGAAATTCATTCAATTAATAATACTTTAGTGTACTTTACATTTTGTCAGTATCAGAGGCACAGTAACTACTTGGTAACAAATCATGCAACAGGTTTTCAGCACTACAATAGTGACAATGAGTTATTCTCAAAATACAGAGACAACAGGAACCTTTCCATGGAAGCTTTTTCCAGTTTCTGTCTGCTTTTCCAGTTTTAAAGAGTGCAGGAAAGTTCTTATCACATTATTCCAGTGGAAAATATACAAAGATTTTCCTTCACAATGTGTTCACACTTTTTTTTTTTTTTTAGCTTATACTTTCAGTTATTTCAACAATAAAAGGTAACAATGTATGGAAAAGAAAGTGATACATTTTACAGAATGGAAAATTTGGAGACACCACTATATCCTTGGCTCAACAAAGGACTAAGGCATCTCTCTAAGTACAGGCACTTACCTGTGGGACAACTTAGCATACCAGGGGTCAACAATACGCTCAAGCCAGTTCCCACAAGAATCTCTTCCTGAGATCCACATCCTCACCTGTAAATTGAAGACTTCCATGTTTTACCAGGACACTGGAAGATTATCTAATAACAATAAGATTTTCAAACACTGTGAGGATGGAAGATATAAAAAAAATTTACACCAACGTGAAAGTTCTAAGTCAGACACAGTAGTGACAGGTGCTCTCTACAAAATAGTTAGATGTTCATTTCCTCCAGGATGACATTCACTTCTCTGAATACTGTAGGAAAGAAGAAATGACCAAGATTACAAAGCTGCAGGAGTGTTAACATAGCTGCTCTCTACCTAAATGCATTTATGCAACTGATAGTTCAGAAATTGCACCCCTGAAAAGCACTGCAGGCTGAGAAAATTTTCAGTATTAAGGAATAATGTGCCTAGATATATCTAACAAGTAAGTTACTACTAAATATTTTAATGTGATTTCCTTCTTTAAAAACAAGTCAGAAGTTACATGCAGATCATGAAAAGATGACATTGCATCCCAGTTATACACTTACAGTTAAGACAAGCCGTCTTCTTTCCCTCCCAACAGCAGTACATGATCCTCTGAGATGTTGTATGCAGATTTCCTTGGGAAGAACCTCATTTGGTGACAAAATGGAAAGCTGCTTGTTGGACTAGCTACCTGGATAACCTGTTCGCCTCTGTTACTGCGAGACTCATCGGGTTTGTTCCTCTCTTCCTCGTACACACAACAGAAGTCACTCCCCTCAACAAACTGACCACTGACCTTCTTTCAAAACTAACTTGTTCCCAAGGTGGGAGAAGTCTGCAGGCACTCATTAGCATCCAGGACTCCACTTTCTCCGCAGGGGACTTCCCTGCTCAAGTTTTGCAGAGGTGAATTTTGGGCTGCTTTATGACCTCAGCACTACACAGATGAAGAAACTATTTTTTGCTGCACTGAAATTGACTTGTGGGTCATGGTTTCTTTTTAAAATTCTCGGCCAAGCAGAAAGTGCTTTGAGAATGCTTCAATTTTATTTTCTCTCTCATTGTACATCAGTGTCCACCATGTTTTCATGAGAATTAGCTGTTAGTCATCACACCGTACCCTACTCCATCAGGCTTGAGAACATAGAAAGACAGCACATCCAGCTCAGATTTACCATGTTGCTAGATTCACTAGCAACACAAAGTGAGCATACAAGCTCAAGGTGGAGACTCAGATATGAAGTTTCACTAATCTAGGATTCTACATATAGTATTTACAAACAGAGAAAAGTACAGGACCTTCAGAAAATATTGATGTCTCTTTTAGCTCTTACCAGCTAGCAATCTTCTACTGACCATGTATTTTGGAGTTTGGGTTACAAAACTGATTTAGAGATGAACTTCAAAGTGATGCATAAATATTAAATTCCGCACATTCCTGCAAGATGGTATGATTCACATTTACAGATGGGGAAACTAGAGCAATGTGGGTTTACTTGAGTGATTTTCCCAACATCAGGAAGAAAAAGTAGCTACAGAGGTAGGATCAGTACTAGCAAATACCTGGCCTTTTTTCCATGCTCGGTGTGAACCATACATCATTTGCCAAAACCTTGCAGTATAAGGGAATGTTTTGTCTTTACTTGTGGTATTCTATAGCAGTATTTTCAAACCATTTATTTAACAAATTACATAAAACACTTAAAATATGATTTTTGTTTTTAAAAAATAGCCAAAAGGTTTTTCCTTGGGCTTTGCTCCTAAATTCACCCTTCAGCTAGGACTAAGGAAAAGCATGCACACTTGCATACATGCAAACAGAAATTCTGAAGGAAAATTAGAAACACATGAAAATAAGGAGCAAGTGTGTTTTCTTAACGGCACTCTGCTTTCGGTACAGCAAATTTTTCATCAATTTACTAATACATAGCAATTTTTCTTGTAAAGGAACACATAGGCCTTAGCTGCAATTAATTCCTCCCATCCATTACAGCAATTATAATTCTACACAAGTACAGCCCATGGACACAGGGTAGCAACTGCTCTGGCAGAGCAGCTTAACTCTCTATAAAGCACAATTCTGTTTCAAACGTAAGGTGATTCTGCCCTACAAGAAGAGTTTTTACAGAAAGACAGTTTCAGTTAAGACAACTATTATTTTAGTAAAAGCCCAGTTTTGAGACTATTTTATTATGATTGCTAGATAAATAATCAAACCCCATACAATTCCTGTACTGATTCAAAATACTAAGCATATGGAAGACAAGCTACTTGAATTTCACAAATTGTTTTTAATTTATTAACTCTGGACTGGAGGTTTCCTATCAAGTCTGCTATTCTATGAATGTCCCACGGGCTTTGTAACTATATTAAAGATTTAATGTCATTTTACATGACACGAAGTCTGGTTTGCCCATCTGACTATTATAAACACCAGCAGCCACGAATGCAATTTTGAAAGTCTAATGAACATGCTCAAAGACTTTCTGATATTTAAATTAGGAATAAAAAAGTAAACTAGATAAAATAAATAACTGTTTGAAAGGACTAATAAGCTGTAATACTTCATTTAGAGTTTTGGAATTTGATATCAGATGCTCAACTTTCAAATCATTATTAAAGTCATCTCCCACTTGGTCTCTGGAAGGGATACCAAAGGCTTTGGAGTAAACTTAAAAAAAAAAAAAAACACCACTTTTTTTTTTTCCCCCCCCTTTAATATTTCTAAGTTAGAACATTTCTGATAAGGATAATTAATTGTAAACAAGGAGTAGCTGCAGAATCATTTTTTTGGCTGTGCAAGTTTGGGTCTGACAAATTTCATACTTCAATGGGGTAACTCTTGACATAGATCAAACTAAAGGAAGCCTTTTATGCCTCAGCTGTATTCCCATTGTGTAACTTAGCTGTATTTTGGGTCTCAGATTATTTCATTACATTTTTTTGAAAGTTAGAGACTATATTAGAATACAGGTCTTCAAAACACTGGAGAAATAACTCCTGTTTACTTCATATTACAGTTCAGGCATAATGGAAGTCAAACAAAGTAAGTTTACTTACTAGTAAGTGAATTAAGTAAATAAATTGAATAAAAACAATACAACATAATTTTCTGTTACTTTTCCCTAAAAAAAGAAGATGGAAAATATGTCTATTAATTGATTAATATATTAATATTAATTAATTGATTAATAGATTAATATTAATGACAATTTGGGGGTCAAGAATAGTACATATGTATTAGAAATATTGAAGTGGCAAGTAATAAACACTGACATTCCAAATCAAATTATACAACCATAATAAAAATGTACTGAGAAGCTCACTTTATTACTTTCCTTGTATAGTCTCAGATTTAAAGTACTTCAAATGCACAGTGAATTCTTTACTATATTTATAATCATAAAATGTGTTGCTTCTTGGATGAAATTACACAGTCCAACCAGGATGGAATATTGTCCTGAACATCTAAACAATAAAGCCTGATTTATTTAAGCTCATTAGATGTATCTATCTTTGTATAATCCTATTAACTATTCAGGTTCACCTGATAAATCCTGTTGAATAGTATTTTATTTCTAGGCTTGTTTTTCTCCATCGGCACTTCCAAGGAAGCTTTACCAAAAAGTAGTTGTTCTATCACCTCATAATAATCACCTCAAAGTATTACTGTACTCAGGGATTCACTTCCTCCACAAAGCAACAAATGAGCTGACTTACCCACGCTCTGCCATCATTGCCAACAAGCAGCCAGGACAATGAATTATTCATGTAAGAAATTAAAAAATCTATATGGTCCTTAATGTCCACGTCTAAACAACAACCAGCTAATTTAACATTCAGTTCCTTTACTGGCAACATGCCATAGTACACATTTGACCAAATGTAAGAACCAAGAATTTGTCCAGGTAACTGAGCACAACTGTTAGAGCCATAAGTTATTTTAATCATTTGTTTATTCTTCCTTTTACTAGTGGAAAAAATTTGGGTGCTAACACAGCGGGCAATATTAGAAAACATGTCGTTACAAAGTATATTAATATTTTTGTTCTTTTTAATGTTAAGATACTTCATTTCATGTTGGATGATTCAAAGTACCCTCTATGTAAAAAGCTTAGCTCAAAATCTTGCAGTGTATTCACAGATACGTAACGCATGTGCACATCTAGGGATTATTAAAAACATGGAGAATATGAGGAAGGAATTGCATAAAGTTTCCAGAAATTCTGTTGCCTTTTTCATATAGGCTGATCTGCTTTTAGGAATGAATTCTGCTATTTGATACTAGTATCATTTGTCTTTGTGCTAGAAAACATGTATTCTTACTAAAGCCAAATGAGGCCATTTTATGTGTTATCTATTTATTGCACGTACACACAAAGTTTAATGTCCATAACCACTTTTTTTTCTGCTGCTTCTCTAGATATTCTTAAAGGATATGCCTGTAGATGAGATTATCAGCTCAAGACTAATGATTGATATAAGCAAATCCTACTTCCTAATGCTATACAGTCTTAGCATCAAAATATTATTTTTACATATGTATAGTACACAGCCTTCTTGACATTAGTAATATCAGAATAAAATTACATCTTGCAGAAACTAACTTCTGTTTCAAAGTAAAAACCTGTGTTATACTTGATTCTTTCAGGACTATTTTAGAAGGGACATTATAAACTTTGTAAAAAAACCCAAGCATATCGAAGTTACTGCTAGCTTTCCAAGAAAAACTCAAGTTGCTGGAATTACTAATTTATAAAGGCTGCGGAACAAACCAAAGTTTTGTGTACTGTCGGCATACATAATTCAACTGAAAGTTTGCTCATCCTGAAAGTAGATATTTAGATAGTGCTTTATTACAGCCTAATCCTGAGACATTGAATTTCATGTGATGAAGTCTAAAGATAAATGTTATGGAAGCTTTTATATCATTCTTGTGAATTAAATGACTGGCAACTTTTACTGTTCAATGTAGTAAAAACATTTCAGAATTCACATACTCTGAATGTCTTCGTCATGTGGTTGTTTCCTACTTATTATAAACTCCTATCTTATGCAAGTACTTGCAAGAAGATAGTTACAAATTCTGACGAATGACCTTACATGTAATGTACTTTACTCTGCTACTAATACCACCAGTTGACTGAAGGATTCCTACAAATGCACTTGCTTTTCGAAAATTATGTGGTCAGGAATAAGGGTACTGAAAAATCAGCACACAGAACTTCAACAACTGTTTTGTGAAGCTTATATCCTAGAAAAAGAGGTAATACATACAGAGAGATTTGTATCACTTAACTAAACAGTGTTCAGACAGGGAAAGGGAAGTACATTGACAAAGCGAGTAGTTGGTGATGAAATTTGAAGGAGAGCTGAAAGTGAAAGTGACATTTATAGGGCTAGATTAATCTTCAGTGGACAATTTGTGGACTACATCTTGCAAGGAGTTAACTGAGGCTAGAAGCCTTGTTCCTATGTCACATAACACAGAGGCAATTTAATCCTTATCACTCTTGCATTTTGGGCTACCTCATGGATGGATTCCAAATAGAAAGCATAATTCAGACAATGTTCAGGAAACTACAGCAGTTTTGGTTATACAACACAGTATTTAAAAGAGCCTGACCCGTCAACTGTCTTTTTCAAATTTAGTTCTTCAGTAATGTTTTTCTCATTAGAAACTATTGAACCAAAGTAGATTCCAATATGGATTTAAACTGTTAGCTTATTGAATCTGGAAAAAAAAAACCTGAATCAATTTTATAAAGAAGACATATGATTGGAATATTCAGATATTCCAATGTATAACCAATTACTTTTTTTTTTTTTTTGGTCAGCTTTGATTAGCATTTGCTAGTGCATGTGAATTCTGGACATGTAACAAAAAAGCAAAAAAAAAGCTCAAGAATAACCATCTGACAATTAATATGTTGAGGGATCCATCTCTTACATTTAAAAGCAATCCACTGTATAGATTACATTCTTCTGTAGTTCTGTTAATATATTGGCTTTTGCTATCACAGTGCTTATGTATATGCTGCTTGTCATAGCAAGATATAGTTATACTACCAGCAGAATGGATACATAAATTCAACATAATATCTTGGATATTTAGGGACATAAAAGATGCGTGTGCTTTTGCCACATCATCTTTCTTTTTAAGAGTGATAACAATAGAGTGAAAAGTAACGAGCATATTTCTCATTATTAGTAGGTTTACTAAAGGGAAATAAACCCATCATTTGGCCAAATTATTCTGAAACTTCATGAATAGTAATTCACTGCAATTCTAAAGTAGCATTACACTAACAAATTAATTGAAAAGGAAAATAAAGTGAGAAAAATCTTTTAGCACTCAAACAGCACCCATGTTTTAGCCTGGTAGGCACTAAAATGCTCTACTGAAATCTATAAAAGGTAAGTAAATAATAGTCTACTGCTTTCTACAATGTCAGGCTGGCTGATTAGGTGTTGAAAATGGGGGAGTATAGGAATACTTGTGGTTAATCTTAATAGTTGCTCCGGAATGAGTATATGTGACCAGGACTTTCCATGAAAGAAGCCAGACAATCAGACTGCAGAAGGGTAATGGTTATTTTACAATTTGCTCACTAAATTCAAAAACAAAACAAAACAAACAATACGAACTTCGCAGTATCTATGATAGCCTTCTCCCCCCAAAAGGGGACATTTATAAATTTACAGTAAATTCTAAAAATACGTATTTTACAATCAATATGTAAAGTTCCAGTACTAAATATTTAAAGGGAAAAAAAAATTGCCTTGTTCCACTGTGTCACATCAGTGCACATAGTTTCACAGATAGTACTGAACAAGTCAATTTCGTGTAACCCTAAATGTAACAGAACCTTAGTAAAGTGTTCTTTCTTTTATAATACAAACAAAATAAACTTCAGCTTCTGTTTTATATGCTAGTTGAGATTCTTTGCAGTAATTCCTTCCACATCTGCTCTGCAGCTTTCAGGTTTATAAAAGCAATATCTACCAATTTCCTTTCATCAAAATATCCATATGTGGTGTTTTATAGACATGTTGGTACACTTTAACACTGAGCCACTAATTACAACTTAGAATCATATGCTAAGGCTAAGAAAATAAATACATGTGGTTATGAGGCATCTAATACTGAAAATCTCAAACAACCTAGCCAAAAATTCCTCGAAGTGTGATATACCAGTATAAGTACACTTGAAACTATCGCAAAAGTTGTTAAAATAAAATTGTGAGGTAAAAGAAAGTAAATAATAAAACTAAATACAAACGCAACCAGATTCTGAACTAATGACCTAAGGTCGAGTGCAGAAAAGTTGCAATCCAGATTATGACAGTAAAACTGTCGCAAAAGAACCAAATTGTTTGGGAAAGGGGCTGACGTGGGAAGAGCTTGATAAACCCTTTGTCCAAAACATAAATTTCTAGGATTTGTGAAGATAGTACACTGTTGGTATCTCCTCCTGATTTCAAGTTTCTAAGTTCTTAGCATGTTGCAAATGTCATTGGCTACACACACAGTAATCACCCTCAATTCCACATCTGATAATGACAGTCTAAGCGCAACTGAGAAACCAAAGGTAGCTGCTGTTCTTTACAGCAAATTGTGTGTAAACCTGGTATCATCTATATAAAAACTAGGAGCCTTAAAATATTCATTAACCTCATGAGAAAGAGAACTAGGCTGTGATTTTTAAAAGTGCAGCATAATCCTTCATGCTTTTGTCTAGAAGTTCCTAATGCGCTAAAAAAAAAAAATTGCAATGGGGGAAACCAAATGTGAATAACACTTTTTCATCAATTTTCTACATGGAACATACTTGTCGATGTGCATATGAAAGAGGAAATCTGTCTTCTCACAAAAGCTGATCAATAAAGACTGCAAATAAACATTTTCAATCCTGAAATGAAGTTCTAAATATCTAAATAAAAGAAAATGAAGGGCAAATTAAAAAAACATGTTACAAAATATCTGTGGACATCACAAAACTTGGAAAGACCAAAGAGTTGTCTAGAAAATTTAAAAGAGATTAATTACATTGGCAAGTAGATAGTATATTCCTCTCGAGGAAAACAGTCTATGTTTGTTGGTCGAAACTCTGACATCTAGAGAGCTACAGGCTAATTACCACAAAACCAAGGTGTCCAGGTTTTCATAAAGGCATACTAAAGAAAGAAAATTGTGGGTTTAACACTAGTTTTCCTACTAAAGAAAGAAAATTGTGGGTTTAACAGTATTTTTCCTATTTTCTTCTGTGCTAACCCTGGGATACAAATTTTAATCTGAAACAAGCAACACACTGTCAAGGGTATTCTTATATAATCACCAGAGAACAAACTGTTCCTTCTCTTCCTTAAATCTGTACCCTATCATGCAGACAGGGTTCATTGGGACAGTGTTGCTACAGATTACTTGCCAGAGAGAGAACAAAGATTTTTCCCCATACTTTTCCATTCCCTCTTCCCTGCCCTCCTCCCCTCCCCCAAGTGAATGTGAGATACAGGCAGGAGGCTGTTCTCCAAAGCTGGGTCAAGATGATTTATGATAGACATTTACATTAAATTGCACAAGTTCTGCTGATGCAGGAAATACGGTTAAACTGTAGATTTTACTATTTGCATAGCTTTAATATATATATAATTCACACCTTCCTACCTTCCCTGAAAATACAACATAGCTTAACTGTGCTGATAACACCAAAACTGAAATCAGCCACCTGTATTACAGATTAAGAACTAATGAACTGCAAGGGAAATACAGCTATGTGATTCTAGTAAAACAAAATAGTGATATGAATCACATGAGCAATCCAGGCTTCTAGGGTAGGAAAGTCTACCTCATTATTTGTAGTCCTCCCATAGGAAATTTTAGATTGCAGTATTTCTTTATCACTCTCCATTTTTAGCAATGAAGAATACATTCTGCCATATGGCAAGAGTAAAGAACGTTGGCTAATTGTTTTCATACGGATTTCCTACATATGTTACTACAAATAGTAGAACACGAGGCCTCATTCGTATTATATAAAGATGATGTTTAATGAAGAAATTGAACACACATCTATTACAAGGCATTGGTTGGCATGAAATATTTCTGGTAAATTGAAAAAAAATGACACAATCAGGATTACTTTTTTCCTTCACTTCCTGATCAAAACTCAGTAGTGACTGAACAGCTTTTATGGTAATATAAAGTAATATTTATTTTAAGAAATAAATTACAAATGGAAAAGTCAGAAGTAAATATTAAAACCTGATTCACGGTGCACTTTATACGTAATAAAATGGATTTGCCACATAGCATTTCCAGGTAATATTAAAAACTTTTTCTCTCCTTTAATGTTGCTTAGCTTCCCAAAAACTGTCCAGTGTTTCCTATTAAATACCACACTTCCCAGTGCCAGTTAACACCAGCAAAAAATCCTTCAGCCAGTCTTCCAATGGAAAACAAGTTGAGAAATATTTTTTCTAGCTCACTACTGTAGCTAAATATATCACCTCTGCCCTTTCAAATATTTCCCTCCTTTAAATTAATTTGAAGTTGTGACAACCATTCCCAACTCTACCAGGCTTCAAGCATGGTACGCCTATGCTCAAAAGTTTGCATGACTTCCTCGTTTAATTGGATGGTCTCACTGAAAAGGCTCTTTCAGCACAACTGGTCCTGTCCATAGCTCCATGCTATGGTGATTAGAGCAATGCTGTTACTGGGAAGCCCTGACATTGAAAATATTTGGCAGTAGGGCCTTGGGGAGGAGTTGCTAGAAGTTTTATAGGGCCTCACAGCCTCAGCACCTGCACCAAGAACCTGCTTAAAAACTATGTAGGGGTCTCACCCCCGCCCTAAACCAAAAATCAGAGTGGAACACAAAATATTTTTTTAAATCCCTCAAATGGGAGAAAAATGGGGCAATAGTTACAACCTGCTGAACAACTTCTCAGACAGAACGTGTGCTCTATTTCTGTGCAAAATTAGAAAGAGTAGCCTAAATTCATCCTAATTCATCACATTACCCCAAAGAATTTCATAGCAAGAATGTACTTTTTTTTTTTTTTTTTTTTTTAAAGACTGCTTAGAACATATGCTAGATACACAGGTTTGTCATATCCAGTAACATCATTACTGACAAGATGTCTCACTTCATTAAAACATCCCCTCCCAATTCACTGGTGCCCACATGAAGATGGCAGGCTCGCTCTCCCCCAGCTCCCCTGAATTTCAGAAACAGCATTGCCAAAGTCCTCCTGCACCCTTAAGAATGGTTTGCTCTGCGAGGAAGTGCAGGATGCAGTTTAACACTAAGAGTTTATTTAGGGGTCTCTTCAGCATCATTCTGTATAGTCATCTAAGTGGTTCAAGAGCATTTGGACTCATATTTAACTTCAGATATTTAAATTGTGTACATCACACTGTATTGTAACTTTTATTGACTAAACCTGTGGATTTGGATTTTTCACAAGGTTGCTTTAATCTTATGCATTAAGGAATAAATCAAGAAAGACAGCCCCACCTACTGACAGAACAGTCACAATGAACTTCATACTCTGACCAGAAAACATGAGTTCTTTCCACCTTTGACAGAGACCCTAAAATCCCTTCAAACCAGCACAGAAAGAACTCAGATCTCTTATTTTCCCTTTGTTCAGTACGCAAGCTCACATGACAAAGTAGCTACTCATTCTTTTCACAATTTACAGCTACTTGACAGGATAATGTAGGAATTACATTCAGTAGTATCAGAAAATAAAGTTCAATACAAAGCTAATCGAAGAATCAGAAGAATCAACTGAAACCTACTTGAATGATTCCTCTGTGTATTTTATGTACTGGTTTCCGTGCTCAGGATTGTAAGAACACTTTATCAAGTCAATAAGGGACTAACTTGCACTGCTTATAAATATTTTGCAACTTCCGTGAAGCTTGTTTTCCAAATAACAATGGGAATGCTTTTTCCTTTGAAACCCTTTGATCCCCTTTGATCCTCCCTCCCCCCCCCCTTCTTCTTTTTTGAGTTTGTAGATATAATCCTAGAATTTTATTTCAAGGCTCTTAGTATTTATACAGTGTCCCCCTGTATTCGTGTGCTATGTCACTATCCGTTTCTTTAGAGCCTGAGAAACAGATGGTGTCAAGTCATCCTACAGAGTTAATTTTTAAGCATATAAGGTGAAGAAGAGGGTGCTGGATAGCGAGGCTACCACTGCTAGTAATTCCCCCCTATTTAACTCATCTTGCTTTGTCCATGTTTCCCTCCATAACGCTAAGTCAAGACACACTCAGAAATAAAGATTCATTACATGCAGAAAGGTCTCAGGCCAATACTCTTGTCCAGTTCTGTTACCCTCTGCTCTTACAAACCCAGACAGCACTGCAGAGGAAGCACTGTTATAAGGATAATAAAAAACTATTGCAATAATCTTTTTGCAATACTTAGCAATGATGGTGGGTTTGCAAATGAGATTCCCCCGCCCCCCACTTTTTCCTCTTTGGTGAAAAGTTAATTTGATTACTGAAACACTAAATAATGAGAAGCACTGGGATGAATTAAATATCACCTTGTGACTGAAGGGACAAGAATTGAATTCAAACCATAATGTATAGAAAACAATCAAAAAAACCCCAAACAAACCAAGAAAAAACGACGACAACAAAAAAAACCTACAAAAAACAAACTGCCACTTGGACATGGGAAAATTTAACTTAACTGGAAACCCCACGGCACTGACAGCTCAGAAAGAAAGTGCTCTATGGAAGTTGATGGAGCTTCTTTTCTTCTCTAACTTGTTGCAAGGCATAAGTAGTAACACAGAATGCTAACAGAATTTGAGGCGTATGTTCATATTTAACAGAGACTGATTAACGTATTTTTTGTAAAGCTTTTACAATTACTACATTCAAAGATGTTCTACTAATCAATGCAAAAACAGAGATTAATTCTTCAGGTTCATTTTATTAGCAATGATGAATATAAATCTCTTATGAAAATATTCTTAACATTTCAATATATAAGAACTGTCTATAAAAATATACTACTACATAACAAAGTCGGTAACTTCTACAAAACATATGATTCAACATATATTTAACAATACATAGGACGTGGTAAAAATCCTTTAATTAATGCTGAGGGTATCTGAACCCCCTGTTTGTCAAACAAAAGCTCACATAACATAGGAAATTACTCGTTCTGATATACAGAAGTGTTATCACCATAGAAGTACATGTATGTTCCACCCTGAAGTTGCCTGCATCTGCAGGAACATAAAGCCACAACTTTTCTTTGGATGGACAGGCAGTTAGGACCACAAAAATATTCTGCTGGTAACTGCGACGTCCTGCTGAAGTTAGTGTTGCACATCTGCTTGTCAGCATTGCCAACCCTGAATCCATGCAGGGACAGAAATCGTGCTTCTACTACCCTTGGGGGACTGATGCCACAGAGGAGCCTACAATGGTTAGAGAACTGGAGAACAGACTCTTCCTGGTTAACTACTGCTAGTGAGCAAATAACTTTTTAAGAGGCAGCCTCTCTAGAAAGAATTTTTCTTCCCAACAGACAGCTCTAGAGCAAAACCTCAAGCAAGAGAAAATACTGTGGCGGGGGAATGGGTTTGCACTAAATGATGATCAAGGATACTATCCATCTTGTCATTATCAATTACAGGAAGAGCCATCTTAGAACAGCTTTTGGAATTGGGAAAGAGTCTAGTTTCAGATTTCAGAATAGAAATTACACATTGAACTAGTTTTTTCACCAATGCTGTTATGCTAAGGTTACTTAATGCCTGGTGTTAGACAAATGCAGGAAATCAACTTCAATTATGTAGACTTTCATTGTCTACACAACAAGCTTGTCAAATTCTTAGTCTAGATGTATTTAGAGAGGTTTTGGAGTGTACTTTGACAACCAACTTCACCTGAAAGAAACTGGCTGCTGCACAGTGACAGCACATAGCTCAGCAATCAGCTTTCTAGATAAGAGTTGGGTACATAAGGCTTTAAGGCTGTAAAGTCCTACTGAAGACAACAGATGATTACAGTGTTTGCATAGTAAAGAACACAGGAAACATGCTTGTGATGCATCGGTAACAACTAAATCTTTTCACCCTGTATATATGTGCAAAAAGCCCCAATAATTAATTATTACTTTTTCTATTCAGGATCCACTGAAATTAGTTAATTGAATTAATACGTTGAAATTCAAGAGAAACTTAACTTTATATCACAGCAATTGCAATGCAACAATATTTCATCATATTACAAAGGAAGGACTTCCTGTTAGAAAAGTACATTTATCAAACTTAAAAATACTGTAAAGATCACAACAGGACAATACAGGCAATGAGCATTAAAAATATATTTCCAACTCATAGCTCAGAAAAATAACATTTGACCCTGAGAAATTTGCTGTATTAAAACTTTAAAAGCTAAAAAAATATTTTGAAATTAAAAATCTATCCAAGGAAAGGAGAAAAAAAAAGAAAAGTCAACATCTGAAAGAATCAAGGCTCAGCCAGTTTCATTTCAAGTTCTCAAACTGTTAAGCTCTGGAATTAAAAAAAAAAAAAAAAAAAAAAGCTTGACCATCTTAACAGGAATTGCAAGACATTTTCAGATAAAAACCTCAAACATTTTAGGGTATCCATACTTTTGTATAATTTCATTCCCTTCAAGGCTTCCAACTAAAATTTTGGTTTTCAATCTACATTTAAGAGAAAGATCAATTTAAAAATTCATGTGGTTGAAAAAACATGAAGCTTAAATGTCTTCCATTCCCAAAATTACCTAGAAAAAATAGTTATAGAAGCTAGCTTGTCATGCTTTATAACCAGAGAAGCCCTAGTCAAATCCTTCATTCTCTAGGCAGTTAAACAATTCTCTAAAAGATGGATCGAAATCAAAATAATGTTCCAAAAAATACAAAGTGTAATGTTCCAAAAAATACAACATAGGATCTTGTTTAGATTATTATCTTAACAACTTAAATATTTAGGGAGGTTTAGGAACAGCAAAAGGAAATAAGTAGATTGGGCTATAAGGAAACCCTATAGATTTGCAGAAACAAACAAACAATTATCTGGGATTTTTGGCACTGCAGGTATAGAGATATATCAAAAAAGTTCCTGTGAGAACTTGAGAGAAAAATTACCAATCACTATATCAGGTTGTTTATTTCAGGTCATCTTCTCACCTACACTTCTATGTTAAGGGCAAGAAAACAGTCCTTTCTTCAACAAACTCTTCTCTGCTAAGTGTAAAGAAGATTCATTGAACTCACATGACCTAAACATTTTTTGATACAGGCTTCTGCATTATTTTTATTCTGTACTGACAAAGGAGCACTCATACACTTTTATTTAAACTATTATCTAATTCCCCTTCCTAATGCTTTCACACTGTCATCACGCTCAGGCTACTCTGGTTTTGCCCTTTCCAACAACCTTACTAAAAATTCACGTAGCTGGATCAGCTGCCAAGGCCAGCTCACCACATAACCACATAAGCACGAGCACTGAGCCAGTGGGAGGGAGCAGGAATAGCTGACAACCCAAGTTTACATCAATATGAACTGCTTTGGAACCACACCTTTGTTAAGTGTCAATCCAGACATATGCATATTAAACATGAAGTGAAGCAGTGAAAAATGCAGTCTATTTTCCTTCTCTCCCCTGAAAGCTGATGTTCAATGGCAGTGACGGTTGAGCAGCAGAAGAAACAATCCCAGTTTAAAATTTCAAGTATTAAGAGAAATGGGTGCCAAACTGGAATTTTATTTACATCAGCCTTTAAAGAGATGTGAAAGCAGTTTTATACTACCCTTGACCTTGTCAGCAGTAGCTGAACTTTAGCCTTCAGGAGAAGCAGAAAATGGACAGCTATAAGCAGGAACTGATTCCATCACTCAGTTGGAATCTGCTCATATCCATGAACACATATGGACTGAGGGTGCTGATTTACATACAGAATGTTGCACAAAGATGGTTCCTCACATCCACATACATTCCAAAGTACTATGCACATTACAGTTCTTTGGGACAGAAGTCCCTAGATCTACCTTGACAGGATGAAATGCTTATGGGCAAAAGAAAAGACACGTGACCAGGCATCTGTAAATCAAAATACGAAAACATCCGCCACCTTTAGTGATATTGAAAAAACCCAGGTATCCAGAACACAGCATTCTCCTTCAGAAAAACAAACTAGAGTAAATAACCAAAAACCACCTCACGATACAAAGCACTAAATAAAGAACCGAGTTAAAAATTTCTTCAAGAACTACTAAGACAAGACCCAAAAAAAATATGTAAGACCCCATTTGGGAAATCCCCCCTACCTGATACTAAACATATATTCCTCCTCAAACGTGAAAGACACTAAGATCAGTAACACAAGCCTTTTTTCTTAGTATTTGTTGCTATCAATTTAAAGCCTATAAAAGTGAGAAAACGTGTAAGAGAACTAAGTACGGATTTCAAAGGGCCAGCTGGAGAAACGGGGCTGAGGCTGCCCTCTAGCACTGTCTGGTGTAGTGCAGATGCCACCATGCCATCAGATGTGCATGCGTAGCTCCACCCTCTTAACAAGGTCTCCTCAAACCTGTTCTGTAGAATCTCTGCTATGACCTTGGCCAACCTGCATTTTCTGTGAAACTGCAATTACTCTGCACTCCTGTAAATCCTTAGGAAATAGAGAAATGCTTTATTGTAAAATTTAACTTTATGAAGCCCAAGAAGACTTAAAACTTGGTCTCATAAAGAAGTTTTGTACAGAAGAATCTAAACAAAAGGGTCATAGGCAGCATTTATAATAACCTATATTAAATACCTAAAAAATATAGTATTTTGCATAGAATAAAGAAAAGTGCAGCTACAGCATAACATTCCATACCACAAGAAATGGCTAATTTACGAGTGGTATACAACTGTTGTCTCTCATTACCAAGACTGCAGCAACTAAAGACCTGTTTATTAGGATAATCACATTTGAAAAAAAAAAAAAGGATTAGGTTGTTTCATTATGTCTGTAAAGCAAGTGCAAACATTTAAAATTCTGTTTAAAAGAAAAAAAAAGCTAACAGATAATTTTCACAAGTTAATTTTCTCTTGATATTACTTGGAAAGATGAAATAGCCTTTGTTCTTTTAGAATTCAAATTAAAAATAAATCCCTATTTGGCATCTGTTTTGTGGAAAAAAATAATTAGAAAGCTTATAAATGTGCAAGCTTTATCTGTTCTATAAAAGTTGGATGTTTATAGGATTATAACATTTCATTCCCTTCTAATTTTTGTACTGCAATCCCTCTGGTAATCAAGCACAGAATAGCATTAAATAAGCCTGTGAGAAGAATAGAGAAAAGGCCTAAGAAGTGGAGAATCAGGAATTTTAGGAAAATAAAAGCCAGAAAAACTATTGTCCACTTTTAATTGTATGCAAGCACTTTTAGCCATCTTTCTACTTTTAATATTTGCATGCCTAAATATAAGAAAAGCATATGCCTAATCAGTTGTTAAAACACCTTAAATTTGATTTATTTTTTAAATCAACTTATTTTCTTGAATATAACTTGGTACTACAATTTGGTAAATGAGATATTTTAAATAAATAAAAATAAATATTGTATATATATTTCAAGATTGCTTGTTTCTGTAACTAGTTAGTGTCAGTTTTGTTAGATTTCATTTTGTTTTGCTTTTTTCAAGCTCTGTCTCCACTTACGAATGGCAGTTCCAGAGCTACTAGCTACTACACAGAGGGCACCACCCACAGTCCACCAAGTTGGGAGATGATTGAGAAAAAGAATTTGTAAAATAAAAGCAAACACCACATCCATTGTTTTCATTATGGCTACAGGTCCGGCTTTCTCTATCTGTAATGCTTTTGTGAGAAATATCTGACCTCCTAACCCTAACAAGCCTATCAATATTAGAAGAACCCTATCTTTGCCACAGTAGGGCAAACGCCATTCATCCATAACAAACAACGCTATAACACAGCCGATTAAACCAATGACCGCGTAATACCAAATTGACAAAAAGTAATGCACAGATTTTCCCACCTTCCTTATTATAACAAAAGTTGAAGCTCCAGATACTGTGCTTGCAATTGCTGCTATAGTTCCTTTAAGGTGGTCTGTGTAACTTCCTTCAATCCCCGTAACATTTGACCCAAACAGAAACGGGGGTCTGGCAATAAGAATCACTCCAGTGATTGCGAAGAGGGTAAACAGAAGATCCCAAATACTGTATTTCTCTTTAAGAAAGATCCATGCCAGCAATGATGTAAAAACAGGACTGCTGAATGTTATTACAGTGGCATCAGCTAGTGGCATGACTTGGAAAGCATAGTAGAGAAGAATCATTGCGCTAGAGCCAAGGAATCCTCGGAAGAAAAGAAAAATTCTTTTACCTTTTGGTCCCAAAAACCCCGTTCTGAAAAACAGAAATGTCGCATTAATGTCACCAGCTTGCTTATTTCATGACTAATATCCAATCACATTTATAGGTACATACCCTTCGAGACTGAATGCACCTTTCTAGATGAGGGATTTACCTCAAATATCAAAATATTTTTTACTGTCTCATCACAGACCAATTTATTCCCATTACCACCCCCAGTGACATCCAGAGTCCAGAACATGTTATTCTAGCTATTAATTTTTTGCTTGCAAAATAACCCAAGAGTATGTACAAGTTACCTTATATTTCTTAAGAACACCACTTCATGGAAGATCGATACATTTGATATAATCCCTGCAGAAACCTCTACAATGAAAGAGTTTCCATTTTCTGATTATATTAAGAAACTATCATCTAATCCAAAACAATGCAGAGACGCAACTGAAGTCTGAATTAAAGCAATATTGCAACTTGATTTGAGTGATAATTCTAAATCTGTTTTTTAAGAAAAAACTTTAAATGTAAATATTTGCTACACTTACTTGTAGTATATTAAACCAGGAAGAACGAATGCCATTTGGAAAACACACCGAAATGCACTCACTTCCACTGAATGTACATCTTCTATTTTTTTAAGAAATAAAGAGGCCACTGAGAAAAGGAAGGCAGACAGTACGGTGTAAAACAGACCAAGTCCTGGACATGTCGCTTTCTTCTTTGTTCCTGCAACAGACAGACTCCAGTTAATAATGAGCTACTAGAAGATTTCTCAGGTTAGGCTGCTCTGCATACTACAGTGCTTCACACATTTGTTGCTATTCTTGTGGTAGAAGACAGGAGAAGCAAAAGAAACAAATGCAAACACTACATGTATTTACCAGGCATACCTTGAAAGAGTGTTTTACTGACCACCACAGGTCTCCATTTTTTCTTAAAACAGGAGATAAGAGACGAACTTGAACGCTTTGGATACAAAACTACTCAGTTCTAGATGAGTTAGTAGGCTCTAGTTCTAGGAGGCATCAGACTAGTTGCATGATTCTGACCACCACCCAAGGGTTCCAATAAATACAACTGACTGCAAAATGGTCCATAGTCAGATTCTGAAACACTGAAACTTGCTTAATAATCAGATGATTCCCATGGTAAGTTACTTAAGGTTTATAAGCAACAATTTAATTTCTTTCCTCACAAGCACACACATGTAAAAATTGTGTACAGAACCTCACTTTTGCTATACCTCCTCTTTAATTTGCAGTTAAATCACCCTAAATTTGACCTAGACCCACAGAAGCTTTATATAACATTTTTATCTTGTTGTAAAAACCCAAATATTTTCTTATAATAAGCATCAGATGCATTTTTAAGCAGAAGAAATTTAAGTGACTAACATTAAAACACCATAGGCCTGCTTAAAGTACTGATACCTGTGACAATTCCAGTAATTTCACCTTAGTTTATGCTTATTTATCAGACTTTCTCTTATTGAAGTAGTTTCCCAAGTCTAATGGCTTCTATTAAGCTTTCTCAGTGCCTCAGGCTCTCTTGAAACACTCTTCCTTGTTCTACTCATCTTCTCCACCCTCAACTATTAAAAAAAAAAAGAAACAACAAAAAAACCAACAAAACAAAACTGAATCGGAGAGGATGAACCATTGCTGACCTCAACACCATCTCCAAAAAAACCAGCCTTTTTTGTTATTGCTTTGCTGCATAGGAGGAACAGTCTGAACCTAGAGATGAAGACCATGGAAAAGAAAGCCCAACTGAAAATTTGCGTAGGATGTCACCTCACTATTTTCCTTCTGTCTGTGTAGAACACTGGGAGTTATCTTTTCTTCTGCAACACCCTCTAAAGATAAGAGTGAGAACTCCATGTTCCTGAGGTAGTGTTTTGATAAAAGCCTCGTCTCACATTAGTGTGGGAGCCTGCGAGCCTTATGTATCCTCTAAAACATAATCAGCAGGGCAGTGCTGTGTGTTGCTTAGCAACTAAATATGGGTTTGAGGGCTTTTCCTTTGTTTGTTTTGGGTGTGTGGTTTTTTTTACGTTAACAAAACTTGTCACAAACCATTTTGATCCTCCTGGAGATCAACACTCAAGGCCGAGAAACTGCATCTTACTGCCTAAGAGCTATGACTGTGGGCTGATCGAAGGTGTACAGCATTGGTTCTGGCTTTAACAGTTCCAGAGACCCAGGCTTTACAACTGCAACCAGAATTTCAAGTAGGCAGAAGGCCTGCTTTTCAAGGAATCCAGCCACACTACAGCTGAAAACAAATGAGTTTCTACTAGAAATATTTTTATTTAGCAACAACCACTTACATAAAAGTGACTATAAAAACTACCACCAAGCAACACTGGACCAGGACTTCTACCAACTATGAAAGAGTGGATTTAAAAACTGTTCAGGAATTACATAACGTCCTAATCCACACAGTCACGTAACAGAACTACAAAATCAACACCTTTAGTGTTAAAGAAAGGGGAATCAGACCGGCCTGTAACTGAAATGGGAAATCCAAACCCGGGCTGACTTATGGATGAACACAGCACAAACAGAACTATTAACTTTGATTTCAGGCATGATAGCTTGCCTGATTAATACAGAACAAAGCCAATCTAAATAATGGAAGTGTTGGAATGGAAAACCACTCAAATTAAAGCAAAGTAAGCTAAAAGGATCTTATACCCAGAACTAAGCTTTGGATTTGAAGGAACAAAGGAATACCAGAAGGAACTCATTTTTGTAAGCTACCCAATATACTAAGCCTATCAGAAACAGTATCTCGTAATTCTAGAATTCAAGCCATCAACATCTCATATTGCCAAAGCATATGCTCAGTGTGGGGAGAAAGTGTTTTATTTCCTTTTAAAAATAAAATGGTAGGAGTTCTTCCACCAAAAACAAAAATTGCAGTTCTGAGGAGTACCTATTTCAAAATATGCTGAAAAGTTAAGATAACTTTCACACCTCACAAAATATTAAGCCTCCCAACACTAGCCTAGCACCATCAAAATACTCAACCGCTCCTGCTCTTTTAACAAAGTGTAGCAATCTGAAAAGAAAAGAAATTTCAAGTAGTACCCCAATCTTCTTTTTTCAGTGGCCACAGATCAGAGATTTGGTTTTCCAATTTTATTCCCTGGCCATCTCCGCACGTCAGGTTTGCAAACGATCTTCCACTCCTGCTTTAAGTACTAGTCAAATGCCTCCCACTGCACACTATTTTCTGTGTAAATTAATTTTGTTTGCATTTTAATGTCATGCTTCCTTGAAAGCAGGTTTTATACTCACAAAAATGCCAGCAGAAGAGCTACCAGCTATGGGGAAAGTGGTCAGTGAGAAGATGATTCTGTCAGACTTTGAGGAAAGCCAGAAGAGGGTGATCTGTTCTTCCCAACACATGAACAGCTCTCTCTCAGACTTCAGGAAAGCACCGGGAGCACCACAGCCTATGCACGAACTAGTCATGGTCATGCAGCCAAGATCTAGGCACGATTCATAAAGTTCAGCCACTGACTCAACTAACATTTTGCGAAACAGAATACCAAAAGGAAAAAATAATAATAAAAAAAGTGGGGGGGGTTTGGTTTATTGTTTTGGGGTTTTTTGTGGGGTTTTTTTTGTGAACAAATACAAGTTTCTAAGGATTTCAGATATTGTTTCTCTTCCCAAGCTTTGCCTCAGGAGTGATACTAATGTGAATTTCACTGGTGAATTTACATTGTCTCCTCTGTCCTTCCCATACCGCACTAGCTAACAGACTGGAAAGTCAATTACAGCCCATATTTAATGAAAGACACATTTTTTGTGAAGCTGATTAAAAATTACATACTTCATATAAGAGCATTTATGTTTTAAAAGGAAGCCACGTTAAACTCATGAAAACGTACTGTGCTCTGCAGTAAATTTGTGCCTTTAACGACACAAAATGACCAAGAAGTGTAGCACGGATTAAGACAAAACAGCGAGCGTGCTCACAGTAAAGCGAGATACGAATTAAGAAGGAAGTCACAGTTGTAGCTACACGGACTTGCTGAAGAGCACTCGTGCCCTTCTCAACGTATTCCCAGTGCCCGAAGTTCACGTTGCTAGAAGGCACCTCGATCTAACCAAACCTGTCGAGTCTCACTTCAGATTGTGTACCTTATGTTTTTTGCATGATTATATATGTCTATACCTCTCTGCAAAACTTTCTTTTCATTTTTGCAATTT
>WTSP01010875.1:3926-14933 GCA_025331215.1 Actenoides lindsayi
GGAAGGAAGGAAGGAAGGAAGGAAGGAAGGAAGGAAGGAAGGAAGGAAGGAAGGAAGGAAGGAAGGAAGGAAGGATTATTTTTTACCAATGCATTATTGAAAAGTAATTTAATGTGCATTTAAGAATTTTTATTTGTACTTCTATTTTAAAATATTTTGTATTACTTGTAAGGATGAATACATGCTGAGGTCTAGGTACTTTTTTGAGCCACAGTATGTCTATTTTTTAACTACCTCATTTTTGTGAGATTATCAAAGATTTATAGGTAATTTATAATTTTAGAACTTATTTATAAATTTAGAACTACAATATTGTATGTCTGTATGGAAATATCCTGAAGAGTCATTTTGCTGAATGGTGATTTCTGGAGTGAAGTGCATTCTGGCTGCACTCAGGCATGCTCCAATTTAACATCTGTGCTGTAGGACTTAAATGGGATGCCACTGAAATGATACAAAACTTCTTCTGCTTTGCTGAATTGTCCAAACTCTGAGTAAAACATTACAACTGATAATTCTTCTAGAAAATAATCATCTGATGCAATTAAAGGCTTTCCTTGCAACTTTGTTGACTTATCAGATACTTACCAAAAACAAAGCAGATGGGTAGATTGGAAAGCTTGCATGAATGCCTGTTTTTCTGTCAACTCACATACCAGTCAAATGATTGACACGTGGTTTCCCTAGCTCCCTGAAATCCCACCTGTTTGGGTGTGGGCTGCCCAAGTGCCTGGGAGCTCTGGCTAACTTGAAGTACAACTGGTAGGATACAGGAATGCCACAGCTCCATGGATAACATAGGCTGCGTGGTTTACTGGTCATGCTGTTTCTTGGCTGACTATTTATTTTTCTGGATGTCTGCCCAGAAAAGAGACATGGTCCCAGTTCCCCAAGCTAGCTGGGCAGATCTAGATTGCTGGTCTGTGAATTATAGAAAATATGTATTTTGCCTTCTCTGAAACAAGTTTTTCTCAAAACATTTTTACTATAAATTTACCTTTTGAACTCTTCAATCTGATTCATAATGAAAAAAATTCCCCAAATTATAAAATTTCTACAGGATGAAAACTCCAATTCCAGATTTAAATGGATTCAGATTATTTCAGAGAGTAAAGGAATAAACAAGTAATCAAATCAAGATGAAAATGAAAAGCATTTTTGTTTAAGAAAGGAATTCACAAATACTTCGTCCTGGTTTGAGTGAAGGTTGAAGTCAGAGTTGTAGACTAACTGGAACTACAGAGTCCCATGGTAACCATATACTGACAGCTCACAGGTCTTACATGTGCTTCTCCAGAAGATGATATGACCATTCCTCAGAATCATATCAGACCAGAATTTTGAATGAAGCTGTAAAGCAGAAATATATAACTAGATACAAGCTCCATTTCCTGTAGTCTCTTTATATTGCTTCTTGTCTCATATGTCTTTTCTTATCTCATAATCAAACAATATAGGAGATCCAATTACCAGGCTAATGCTGCATGGCTCTATCAGGTGTTATGCAGTTCTTTTGTGCATTTCTGTAGCTTTACTCTTTCTGTCTTTCCAAGGATAGCAAATTCTTACAGGTAAATAATGCTGAGATCCTGTTAAATTAATATGATTCTCAACAATTCAAATAGAATTTTAATCCCTCATCTGTGTATGAATAGAAAAAAAAAATTTTTTTTCACCTTTTGTTTAGAACATGCAACTAATTCCTCAAACATATATGGCTATATACTTATATGGATATGGATATTAGCTTGCATGTGTAAACATACAGCTAAACAAAAAAGTGTGTATTATGTTAACAGAAGCAGACTGATAAGCACTTTTCAAAACATCTAAGAACAGTTTCTTCATATTCATATACACCTCTGTTTGCACTTACTACAGACACATATACACATGCCACTGTCACATGAATCAAATACCACTAAAGTAATTCTTTCTGTTCTTTCATAAATCTTAGATCAGGCTCAATATTTACTTCTCTGAAAACAATGTATAAGTCACAGGACATCTTAAGAATTTACCTCATTCAGAATCCAAGATGGAAAGATCCAGTTTATTTTGGAGTATTATCTTCTTGAAAGATACAGGGCAGAACTAACAAGAATATGTAGAACACATCCCTGAAAACCCATATTTATTTGCATAATTTAAAAGAAAGAAAGGAATATGCCATAAAAAGCCTAACTGACAAAAGGTGTTACAACATGGTTTTATTTTATTGATCTTCTGATTGACAGTTAAAATTGTAAATAAATGTGCTTCTCAGAAATAAAAGTTTTGGGAATAAAAACTCAAAACAATTAAAGTTGAGGTATTGCCTCATGGATTTATTTAGTCCATGGTCCACTGAGTGAGGAAAAGTATTTGGTCTATCAAGCACAAATGACAAGGAAATAATATAAGTTACTATGTTAGTATGAACTCTAAATTTTACTAGAGTACCAGGTTTTCTATTTTGTTTATGTGGCATAAAGACTATTTCATGTAGTTTTTGTTTGTGTGAAATAGAGGAGTTATACTGTGTCCCCAGGACAACAGTGCAACATGCACTGTTTCACAGTTTCCAGACTTGACTAGTTGCTGATACACTTGCCCTTCTAACCTGAACAGATACTTGGGGATCTTGTATGCAGATCTAGATGTTTTAATTCTATGTATGTGATATTGCAAGAGAGAAGTCTATAATGCCAAACCCAACTGCCTTATTTGGGATTGTCTGACCACTTCCGATAAAGGGTGTATACTGTGGTCCTCTCCAGTCCAAACCTGCAGAAAGAACAGCAAAGAGCAGCCAAAACTGTGCAATGATTGCAAAATGAATGCTGAATGGATCTAATGGACATTTCTTTCAGGAAGCAAGAGAGGTGTATTTGTGTTGTTGAAATGTACAGAATGATGATATGATACTTGTGCAGTAATGTCAGTCTGTCCAATATACAGAGTGGCCACAGTTATTTACTCCAAAATGTCTCAAGACTCTGCAGTATTACATGCAAATATGCTTTCTTGAAGCCAGTGTTTGTCCAGGAGACTATAATGTGTTCAGCACAACTACCTAAGATACTAAAGATGTAGCCTAAGTCATCTAGGAAAAAGTCAGAAGAAGAAGGGACTTCTGCAAGCAGAATGTCCATCCAGGCTTCTGTCCATTCAGTCCTTTCTGTTCGTGATGATCCAGTCTAGCCATCTGTCTGCCAAGAAGCCTGTAGTTGTGACCTAGATCACTGCAAAAACGGGCATTAATATCACAGTAGTTCTGTACTCCTGACATGACTTGACATGGAGTTCACTTAACTATCCACATGAATGTGAACTGCAGTAGAACACTAAGTCGGTATTACCAAAATAAGTAGCTCTGCGTACCTTGTGAGGAGACAAAATAAGCCACCCAAGCAACATTTTAACTAATTAGGAATGCACCTAAGGAATAGAAAATATATAGCGTAGACATTTCTGAGTATATTTGGACTTCATTGTTATTCAGTAGGAAGTTTTTAAGGACCTAAATCCTCCCCTTATGCACATTACGGCTAGATCAAATCCAGTCATCTGTTTACTCATATTTAGCTGTCAGGACCCAGATAAAATTAATCAAGAAGAAAACTATGAAACATTGTTGGGAAAAAAAAAAAATGCTGTGGAAAAAAAAGGATTAATTTGCACACAGTGATGTAATTGGAGGGAAAAACAAAGGGAAAAAGGCCAGCTTATTTGAAAGTAATAGCCATCTAATTTAGATATTGTGAAGAAAATATACATTTACTGGAATTATTAGAGGTTGTATGTAAGGGTCAAATCAAGTCTAATCTTATGAAGCTTTCTGGAATCTAATTGTATTCCATTCTGTAGCAAGTATAATATTTGTCCATCTTTTGGATGCAGATTGCATCACTGATGTATTATTAAATTAAATGGTACTTTGACAATCACATAGAAAATACCTGTAAATATTATTTTCTATGAATTGTATGGAATATGGATATAACACATGATAGTCTTATTTATCAATTGGCCATTAAAATACTGAAGTCAGCTAACATTTTCTTAGAAGTAAATTATGTTGTATGGCTCAAGTTCTGGCTCATGTTCTAGCTTTAGCTCTATACTTATAACCTACAAGAAATGCAAAGTTATTAATTTCTGAAGTCCAACCCTAAGAATATTAAATTAAATTTTCATACCAGTCATTTGTTGCTAAAAGTCATTTATGGGAGTCTTAAAAGTCTAAAAGCTTTCCTTACTGATTACGTGCATATGCTGCATATAGACTACTTACACATGAAACATTGCTTCAAATATATTTGATGGTCTTCTTTCAGAAAAAAATATGTGTATTGAAGTTCTGTGACTGAGGAAGACTTAAAAATATTTGTGTTCTCATTTGCACTGCTGCCATTTGGCAGCTGCTCCAGCAGTAATGCTTTAAGAATTATGTAGAAGTAATTCATTGTTTCCTCTTCCTGTGCATTTTAATACATTCCAAAAGTTTTAATTCATCATTGTGCCTATCAATAAATATTGCACTAGATGCTGCATTAGCAACAACGTGATTTTACTACATCTGTACTTCAAGTATAGAAGAGCTGTACTGTTTGGGTGACATCCAGGTACAACAATCTACATATTAAATAGATTACTATATATCATAAAGGCTAGGAATAATAATTCTTGTTTTCAAAAGAGGCTGGGTATCCTACTTGATATTTATTTTATTACTACATCATTCCATAAATGCCATTATTTTCCTCCATTGCTTCTCATATTACTGAATCCTATAATAAATGAAACAAGACACATTCTTTAAAAATTATCTTTACAGGAATAAGTTCTGAATCTGCAATATTTCATACCTGAACAAATGATAATGTCATCTTTATCAAGATTCAGAGAAATATTGATTATAATATTATGCTTAAGAATGATTTTTTTCTTCCTTTTCATAAGGTCATAAACCACTTAGGGTTAAGAAAATCACATTTCATTGTTACTTCATAGAGGCATATTGGACTGATTGTATTATCTTTTGTCATAAAAACATTAGAAAGAAAACAAAAAAAGTAAAGATGGTTTCCTAATGGAGAAGAGAGTAAGGAGGAATACATAGATGGGAAACTGGTTTTCTATTCTGAGGGTAAAATTTGGCTTTGAAACACATTTGTTGGTCTACATAATAATAAATGACACTAAAAATACCCCAAGTGAAACAAGGAAGTTCCACCTCAACATGAGGAAGAACTTCTTTACAGTAAGGTTTACAGAACACTGGAACAGATTCCCCAGACAGGTTATAGAGTTTCCTTCTCTGGAGGCTTTCAAGACCTTTCTGGAAACATTTCTGAGTGATCTGCCCTAGTTTTGGTCCTGCTTTGGCAGATGGGTTGGACTCAGTGACCTTTGGAGGTCCCTTACAAACCCTATCATTCTGTTATTCTGTAACAATTATAACAATATTACAGTAATAATAAAAAAAATAATAAAATCCCAAACCTTAAAGATGTAAGTTTAACACTTGAGTTGCTAATGAGTTGAGTACTTTTCTAGTCTGCATTTAGCTTATTTGTAAGAAGTTGCCCAGTCCTGTCTACCAAATAGATGACTAGACTTCTGAGGATGTCTCTTTTGACACTTGGATCTTATGCTTTGCAGTGACTACTGTTCCTGGAGGAAGTCTAACATAAAGAGTCATGTGGATTTTTTTGTTTCCTCTACAAAGGACACTGTTGCCTCTGAGTAATGAAAATCTTTCAAATCACCCTCACAGTGGGAAAACTTTGAGAGTTGGAGGGATTGTGATTTGAAGCTACAGTAAACTTTAGATGACAAGTTTAGTCACAACAAATGGCATAAGTCCCTTACTTGCATTACCTTTGAGTTTTCTTGCTCATGAGGTTATGTCGTATGATTATTCCCACTACACCTCTTTGACGTGTGTTCCCTACTCATATCACCATGTTGACAGTTACCATTGCTGAAAGTCACGTAGGGCAGTATGTGTGAATAAGGAAGTAGCTGTTAATATAGTAACCAAATAAAGTGTTCTCTCACTCACAGGAAAAGCAAAATCATTTAACTGAAGTGACAGCTACAGTTTGCATCCAACTTTTACTACTTCAACTGACTCAATAAAGTGCTAAAATGTGTTATAGAATCAGTTTGCATATCCATTAAAAGTCTCTCTTCTTTTTCAATCATGTATCTTTAATAAAGTATATTTACAAACCCAGAGAAATATTAAAAGGCCATATGGGTAGAGAAAGCAACTGTTCACAAATGAGCAGAATGAAGACTTTCTAAAATTAAGAAAAATTAGTACTATGTGAGATTCAAAACAGGAACGGCATGCTGTATTAACTGTTTCAAAGACAGGAAATCTGTAGTGGCTCAACAGTGAGCCCTCTGACTTCTAACTGTGCCAGTTAAAATAGAAAAGCAAGCATCCTTTTATTACTGGTAAGCATTGGCACAGAAAGTAAAAACAGCTGATTTAAGGCTCTGCTGGATATTCAACAACACACATCAAGACTGTAACTATATGTAATATCCTAGAGGCAAGATCTTCAGAACAGCTTAGTGCAACTCATAAAACATAAGTGGATGGCATATCTGGAAGACATGCTCCTGTAGAATGCAGTGAAGGAAGGTATTTATTGATCCTTAATTTGGTTTAGTTGCCATAATTATTTCAGTGTTGTATTACCCTATTTCATCTTTGAAGAACATGCTACAGCCTGACTCTTATTTTGGCTAAGGTCCCTTTACGGTGTTCATAAAAATGGACCTTCAAGAGGACATGGATGTAATTCATTGTGAAAGAGCATTGCAACTTCAAATTCAGAAACAAAAAGCAGTAGGGATGGCATTTATTTTTTTCTGGAAGGACAAACATTAGACCAAAGAGAACAGAATGAATTTGTCTGTGCCTTACCAGAGAAGAGAAATCATGCTGAAATAGATTTTTCTTTTTTTTTTTTTTTTTTTTTCACAGATAAGAAATGACTTGTAGTCGCAATACCTGATTGTAGAACAAGAATATCAGATCTTAGGCTGTATGCTGCTTCTCATAATTTATCATTTAGTTCATTCATGGCCATCATTTTTTGTATAATTTGTGAAGTAAAAAAAATTATATAAATGCAAGTTGATATTCAGGATATCTACTGTAATATGGTAGAATATATATAAAAAGTAAATAAGTCTTTTCTATGATAACATGCAACAAAACAATGTAATTAATGTCATACAATGCTTAATAGAATCACTGACTTAAAGGATAATTAATGAGAATAGAATACCTATTAATTTTCCATTCTGACTCATCAAGGATGAAGGTTAATGTTTATATTTATAAAAAAGCAAAATAAACAAACAAACAAAAAACCTGAAACTACCCACAATTAAGAGTAAAGGTCTTTTTAGAAAGGATTTGGTTAACAAGCCCATTAGATTGAACAAAGAGAGAATAATTGTGAAACATAAAATTAAAAATAGTCAGTAAGACTCATTTTTTCCCTATAGTACTTCTACCCCCTAATTAAAAACTTTTCATTTATGACACAATTACCTAAAAGTATTCCTCTGTATTTTTAATATAAAGTAAAAATACACTATTATAAAACATTGATAATATGTTATCCAATGATGTTCAATAGTTCTTTACCTTTCTGTCTGTCTTCATTATTCTTATGAATAGCTGAGAATTTGGAAGATATAATTTGGAAACTTTGGACACTGTAATTCAACATTGTACCTGAGCATAATCTCAGAAAAGTTTAAAAAGCTGTGTATTCAAAAGTGCATTTTTTCAAAGATGATTTGAGTTTTGCTGTTTATGTCTTTACATGTTAATTCTTACAAGATACCTGAAATAAATGCTCCTTGGTGATGTCCAGTTTTGCTAATATTATAAACATTTCACAGCATTTTGAGCGCCTGTGAGTATCCAAAACCAAAGCAGAACCTCTCAATAATTGATTAAACATCAAAATACTGAAAACGCTCTGCTCCTAGCCTAATGGTAGAAAGTAGATTGAAAGGTCACTGAATTGAAGATAAGACAGAATGAAATGAATATAAATTAACTTTATGGTGCTGAAAAGCAGCTTGATTACTAAGATTGTGAGATACAGTTCTGTCCAGAAGCTACATAATGAAGATTAATGAAAGTGGCAGGCTTGAGCCCTGTTTTTTGAAGTTTGAAACACAAGGTGACATTTGACAGTTGAATAAAAAAAATTAAACATAAATCTTTTGGAACAAGAAAAAATGCATTTAAATCTTCTGTTTCCTACTCAAGATTTATTCTAAAAATAGTCTGTCATTAAAGAATTGGTTTATGTCTTCCTCTCTCTTTATTTTTACTCTGATGTTCATTTTTTACAAAGCTCATAGGAAGGATAAATAAAGCAAAATCCAACTCTCCCCTTTCAAAGTTGTTTTTTTTGTTGTTTCTGGGCTGATTTTGACTAATGTAGAACTGCAGGGAAAATGTTACCACTTTGTACAGTGACTAGAGCTCTTTTTCTTTATATTACCTCTATGTTTTAAATGGTCAAGCATCTGTTGTACTTGGACTACGCAAGAAATAGTATTGAAGTAGGTTTGGTCAGATCAAATAACCCGTTGAAATAAAGCTGAAAGCCTCTAATGATATTTGTTTCTGGAGTGACTGGATATGTTCTGGTAATTTGATTGGAGGATTTGTTGTCAGTGGGAATGTTTGCAGTTGCCTCTAGCTACGTGTTAAAATGTATGCTCTTGTTATTAAATAGAGGGAGCTAGCTTAAAATGTTAAGGTTTTGTCATACTGACAGGAAAGAAATCTTTATATTGTAATGCCTTTAAAGTAGCTAAAGGGTGAGAGAAACTATCCCAAGTGACTTTGATAGAAACTCAGGAGAATTGATTAAGGCAATTTTTGCTCTCATTTACAACAACATAAATCTAGAGTGACTTCACTGAAACAGACAGCTAGTCCCAAACATAATCAAACATAATTTCTTCCTTTTATTATTATCATTAATAATAACTAATAAAAATTGTTGTGAGTTATAATTTTGTGGCAATATAATTTTGTGGCCTAATGAATTTTTGCTTGGGGATTCCTCTTGAAGTAGAATGTATTGATAATCTCCATTTAGCTATTACAATAGATGGTGTGCCCTCTTAAACTCCTTTCTTTCATCTGAACACTTTTTCTTCAACCCTACAGCTCAAGTAGGGTTTCATTGTTACAGAGCAAGACTGAAAAACCAGCTGACATATCCCTTTCTCTCAGACTGGGCTACAAGGCAATCCCTGTAAAGAAGGCTGTCTCTGTACATAGCTTAAGGGTATGATCCAGCCCCATGTTGTTGTTCAGGTTATACAATGTTCACTATGTAGTTTGCACAATGCATAAAATACATGACACCTGCCCCAAGCAGTTTGCAATCTAAAATTAGATATGCTACAGTGAGTAACAAGTAATGATTTTTGTTGCAGTGTAAGAGCTGGTGGGCTCATAACAGACATGCAAAAAAACCCCAAAACAAAACCAACAAAAAAACCCCCTTGTTATTATAATAAGTTTGCATGAATGTTAAAACTCCAGAACAACTGTACTTAGAGGCATTGTATAAGCTAGACTAAGGGCTTCAAATTTACCTAAAGACTGAGGATGCAAGTTAAAGAGCACAAGAGCGAGATACCTGTGGGAAATACAACAGATCAGCACCATTAGATCATATTACTTACTGCAGAATACATGATACAGTTTCACCTGTCCTGGCAACACAGCATTAGGATGATGGCCCATTGAGGAAGTACAGTAAAATCTGGAAAGACTTTACAAGGCAGTCCCCTTCAATAAACGGAATGCAATTAGATTTTTCTTGTGATGCTCCACAAAAAAAAAAAAAAAAGTACTCTCTAGAATATTCCAAACATTTTGCTTTGAGATGTAAAGTGGCTTGTTAGAGACAGAATATCAGAGGAAGATGGAAAATAGTTCTATATTTTTAGTGTTTACTTTGAAATTGAAACTGAATAATCGCATTTATGACAGTAGTAAATCTTAGTGGGCTGGTATTTGAGCAATACTCTGGCAATGTATAGCAGTGGTGTGTTCGTGTACAAGGGAGTATTATTATCATGTAATCCCTTCAGGGAGGATAAATTTGGTTCTTTAGTTAGAGTTAAAAGAAGTCTAAAAACAGATGAGAACAATAGCTCTGAGTGACCCATATGGTACATTCAACTGAGTTCTGGTTGGCTTCTGTGTCAACTTCTTCACATTAAGGTAGCATGGTCTATTTAGTTCACGTACCAACAAAGTCTGAACATGTGAAAGGACTGAGAATCAGCACGTTGGGGCATAAACTGGCAGTATGCTTTTTTCCTCCAGTTCAGTTTCTCTAATAGTCTATTATAATTGTTAATATGTGATGACTCTTTGGTATGGAAGGTTACCTCTGTCCTAAAGCCAAATGGCAAATGCCCAGTTCAACTCGGTTTCAGGCTATTTTGAAACTTAGTAATAGAATAGACTGGTCACCTGGGACTAGTACTGTTTACTCAATTTATCAGAAGCAATATTATGTCTGGCAAAACAAAACAGAAAGTAGGTGATTTTAGAAGCCACATTTCTATTTTTTATTAATTATTTTATTAAATTTTCATAGAATCATAGAATATTAGGGGTTGGAAGGGACCTAGAAATATCATCTAGTCCAACCCCCCTGCCAGAGCAGGATCACCTAGATCAGATCACAGAGGAACATGTCCAGATGAGTTTTAAATGCCTCCAGAGAAGGAGACTCCACAACCACCCTGGGCAGCACGTTCCAGGGCTCTGTTACCCTCACTGTAAAAAAGATTTTCCTCAAATTTATTCTAAACCTCTTATTTTCCAACTTAATTCCATTGCCCCTTGTTCTAACATTGGATGACACCAAGAAGAGTGTGGCTCCGTCCTCTCTACACTCGCCCTTAATATATTTAAAGACATTAATGAGATCCCCCCTCAGTCTC
>WTSP01010876.1:0-20252 GCA_025331215.1 Actenoides lindsayi
CTGTAATAGGGGCTCCAGAACTGGATGCAGTACTCCAGGTGAGGCCTCACGAGAGTGGAGTAGAGGGGGAGAATCACTGCCTCAACCTGCTGGCCACACTTCTTTTGATGCAGTCCAGGTTATGAGTGGCCTTCTGGGATGCAAGTGTACACCGATGGCTCATGTTGACCTTCTCATCCACCAGTACCCCCAGGTCCTTTTCTTTTCTTCAGGGCTGCCCTCAGGCCAGTCACTGTCCAGCCTATATTGGTGCTTGGGACTGCTCCGACCCAGATGGAGGACCTTGCACTTGGTATTGTTGAACCTCATGAGCTTGGCATGTGCCCACATCTCCAGCCTATCAAGGTCCCTCTGGATGGCATCTGTACCCTCCAGCATGTCAGCCACCCCACATAGCTTGGTGGTGTTGGCAGATTTTCTGAGGGTGCACTTAATGCCACTGTCCATGTCTCCGACAAAGATGTTAAACAAGACTGGTCCCAGTACTGATCCTTGAGGGACTCCACTTGTCACTGGTCTCCACCTGGATATGGACCCATTGACAGCCACTCTTTGGGTGCAACCATCAAGCCAGTTCTTTATCCACTGAATTGTCCATCCATCAAATCCATATTTCGCCATCTTGGAGACCAGAATGTCATGCGGGACAGTGTCAAAGGCTTTGCTCAGGTGCAAGTAAATGATGTCAGTTACTCTTCCCTTGTCTATTAACGTTGTGACATTCTCATAGAAGGCCATCAGATTTGCCAGGCATGATTTACCCGTGGTGAAGTTGTGTTGATTGTACCCAGTCACCTCTTTGTTATTCTTCTGTCTCAGCATTGTGAGGAGGATCTGCTCCACAGTCTTACCAGGCACGGAGGTGAGATTGACTGACCTATAGTTCCCTGGTTCATCCTTCTTTCCCTTTTTGAAAATGGGGATTATGTTTCCCCTTTTCCAGTCAGTGGGGGCTTCACTGGACTGCCATGACTTTTGGAATATAATAGAGAGTGGTTTAGCAACCTCATCTGCCAGTTCCCTCAGCACCCTTGGGTGTATCCCATAGGGTCCCATGGACTTGTGCACTTTCAGGTTCATCAGATGGTCATGAACCTGATCTTCACTTACAAGGGGCAGTTCTTTCTTCTAAACCCTGCCATCATCTTCTGTGACTCTGGGAGCGTGGCTGGAGCCCTTGTCAGTGAAGACTGAGGAAAAGAAGTTGTTGAGAACCTCGGCCTTCTCCATAACACTTGTCACCAGTTTCACTGTTTCCTTTCTGAGGGGGCCCACACCTTCCCTAGTCTTCTTTTTACCATTAATATACCTATAGAAATTTTTGCTGTTCCCCTTGATCTCCCTGCCTGGATTTAATTCTAACTGAGCTTTAGCTTTTCTAACCAGGTCTTTAGCTGAACAGACACCTTCCTTATACGTCTCCCATTCTAGCTGTCCTTTCTTCTACTCCTTGTAAAGTTTCTTTTTGTGTGACAGTGTGTCCAGGAGTTCCTTGTTCATCCAGGCAGGTCTCCTAGAATTCTTTCCTGCCTTCCTCTTTGTCAGTATACTTTGCTCCTGGACACGGAGAAGGTGATCCTTGAATAAAGATCAGTTGTCCTCAGCCCCGCTTCCCTCTAGGGCTTTGTCCCACAGCACTTTGGCCAGCAGATCCCTGAAGTGATCAAAGTCTGCATGCCTAAAGTTGGGGTTGTAAGCTTGGAATACATCCTTCTAATTGCCCTGAGGATCTCAAATTCTAGCGTTTCATGGTCACTGCATCCAAGGCTATCCCTGAGCCTCATGTTGGTCACCAGCCCTTCTCTGTTGGTGAAAACAAGGTCCAGGATAGCACCTTTTCTTGTTGGTTCCTTTATCATTTGGAGGAGGAAGTTGTCATCTATGCATTCCAGGAACATCCTGGATTGCTGGTGCCTTGCTGTGTTGTCCCGAGTTCATGGACAATTCTTTCTGTCAGAGCAGAATGCTGTTTAGGTTTGTTTTGCTTGAGCACCCTATTGATGAAAATTAGAAATTTGGATAGGTTAAATTAGAAATTTAGATGGTATTTCTCATGTTGTTTCATGCAGAAAAAAAGAACTGAAAGAAAAGTAGGAAAAGGTAGGAAAATGAAAAGCATTTTGTATTGAGCTTTTTTAAAAAAATGAAGTTGTTTACTTTTTGTTTAAGGAAGCATTCACTGGAAAGAAAAGGCTTTTCTGGTTGGTGTCCCAGCTGGGATTCTCGCAAGAGCATTCTTCTTCTGCAACTATGCTGCTGTTTGAGACCTTTTTGATGAACATAAAAATCCATCATTCATAATGAAAGACATCATCTCTATTGTGGTAACATATTTTGCCATTTGTTAATACTGAAAATGTATCCAGATTAACAGGTTAAAAGTGTGTTTCCTTTTACTGTAGAGGGTAATGCTTTCACCTGGGCTGTGGAAGCCTTTTACAGGGAGCCCTCTGTGGTGGAGCACAAAGTCTTTGGCACATTTTGGAATAAATTTAAATTATATCATATGGTAAAATAGTGGTATTTCCAGGGCCTTTGTACTAGATATGTTGGTACTCACAAAGGGACAAACAGTAATGTTGGATGTGATAGCAGTATGGAAAAATTTTATCTTCGTAAGTAAGTAAAAATTTCTTTTTCAGAATTATTTAAGTTTTAAAAGTATTCCTGAATTCATATTAAATTGTACATTAAAATATGAGCAGCAGCACTACAGAAGTCAGAACATTTATTTCATCATTTTCAAATAAGGCAGTTGAATTTTTTTTTGTTCCTAAGATATCTAAATTTATTTTTTAAATTCCACCACAAAAATTGGAAAAAAACCCATTCAATTTGAGGTTGAACAAACTGTTTCTTCAACCTGGACAAGCATTGTAGAGACAAGGAGGAGGCTGCCTTTTACAAGACATAAAAGTAAATTATTCATATAGCTTATATACGATGTATCTATTATTTAGTATCATCCTGTTGTTTCGGTTTCACATTAGGCAAACAGCAAAAACGGAGGAAAAAAGACAGCAGTTCTGTGAAGGATAATGCAGGTTCATCACATTTCATATCATAATAAATGATATTTGTCTAATAAAATGGTGTGCCACAGATCTGTAAAGAAGAGTATAAGTAATTAAAAGTGCTCTATGATAAAATAGGAGAGTTCTGTCTTGTAATTGCGGAGAAAGAGCACTTTAGAGTCTTTGAAGCTGGGAGCTGCTCTCACTGATATTCCTGCTGTCAGTCCAAGGCAATTCTTTTGACAAGTGCCATCGATTTTTCTAAAATGCCTGCCGGCTGATTCCTGACTACCTCGCCTCTGTTCTTCCACAAAATGCAAGCCACAGCTCTGGGGGGGAGAGAAGGCACCCCAAAACAGAGGAATTTAAGGTGCTCGGAGGGACTTTTACTATAGGGAAGGTTCCCCAAAACCTGCAGAAGAGACGGTGCTTGAGGGGAAAAACTCAAAAAATGAAAGCATAAACTGTTTATATTCTGATCTCTATAGTGAGTCAAAAGAAAGAGAAATTTTAAGTAATGAACTGCTGAGATTTGCTCTCCTCTGACTTATAGATTGGAGAAAACAACCTGTATCCTTCTCAGAGCTTGATTCCCAGTGGAAATATATACCCATAGAAGAGGAAATGCTTGTTGGATTCCCTGCCAATCTCTTTCTTTAATTCCTAGATGTTTTATTATCTCTTTCACTTCTCTTTCCGCAGTTGCATTCAATCCTCCACAAATGCTTTCATGCCAGGAAGCTACGCATATTCAGAACAGAAATGTCTCATTGCATATTTTATGAGGGTCCTTAACCACATGCGTGGAAAATGTTTGTTTTATAAGTATGGAGTTGTCCCCTGGGGATGTTTTGCTTCATAAATGAGCCTAATGAGCATTAGAAGAGCAGTTTTGTTCAGGAAAATGGTAGGTTTTTTTCATCCTTAATTTTTTAATTACAGCCCCCGACCTGAAGGACTAGCACGAAACTGTAAACAGATCAGGATTACAAGCAACATGTCTTTTTCATCATTGCCACCAAGGGGAATACACCGGTGCGTATCCCCCATGATGCACAGGGGTGATGTAGGGTGAACTCTTGCTCTGCTGAGTGTCAGCAGAGACCTTGTCACTGCCTCCTGGGAACCCCTGTCCCCTCTGCTCTTTGCCGGGGACCTGCTCAGGCTCACAAGTGTCTGCCTGACACACCCTCCCCTAGCCTGGGATAGAAGAAAACCTTCCTTTCCCTCCTTTTTTATTTACCTTCCTTTTGTTCCCTCTGACCACAGGAACAATACCTTAAGTTACCATAGTGGATTATATAATTTTCTGTTGTCCTTCTTCTTATGGCTACTTGATTAACATGCCTGTACTGTACTACAAAGAGATGTTCCCTGTCAGTACAGAAGACTGATCAGCAACCAAAGAACAACTGACCTTTTACACACAGATGTAGTGGCAATTTTAGCTCATGGGTATCGTCAGGGTGACCCTCCCCTTGCATCATCCCCAAGCCTGTGCTGGCAGGTTGGCTCCTTTGGCCAGGTACCACCATCCTTTTCAAACAGAAATAGAGACAGCAGAGCAAACGTCATGCTGCTTTTCACCACCATTCTGAAAAAAACCCCAACAGCTTTCCCTTGTTGTTCCCAGTCATATCATGATTGTGTCAGCAATGGTCATGTCATATATATGTGTATATATATAGTATATCTATTATCTGGATATATATATACTTATATCTGGGTATATCTATTTATTTTAAGTCACATGGGTTGTCAGGCAATTGTTCTGATCTCTTTATCTATCTATGGCTTTTAACTAAAATCAGTATTTTTGAACATCTACAAAAACAGCTGATATTACCAAATAGCCAGAGCAAAAATGAAACAACAAGATTTATTTTCTAAACTGTTCTTGGCTTTCATGTTAAATTAATTGTACTAGGAATGTACTAAGTGAACCCAATGTATAACAAATGAAGAATCAAAAAGTCCCTCTGGTCATGTACATATGTATATATCTATGTGTATCTCCATTTTGATCACATACACACAGGGCTAGGATCATCTGCAGCTGTAGCTGACATTCACCTTGTGTATTTTTTTTATTCTAGGGATGTGGAACTGCTGAGACAAAAGCGAAGAGAAGTGAATGTGTTCGGATGGGGAGCAGACAGCTGGCTTTCAGAAAGATTAAAGCTCTTCTATTACTAAATCATGGTAACAGTAATAGTCCATGCCAGAAAGCAAGTTTGCTTACCCTGCACAAACAGTCATTATCAAGAGAATATTAGGTTTCTGCAGTGTAAGTCCATAAAAAGGCATTTTGGAAACAGAAAGCTGGATCCAAATATAATTACAATTTTGCTTGTGACTTGAGAGTCCTTTATACTGTGCATTTCTGAAAATAGTCAGTTTTATCCTAGTAGAAGAGTCTGTTACCCTGTGCTGACTTTGCTCAGTGGTGTTTGCAGAATAGATGCCTTTTTGTTTGGCACTTGCTGAGTGTACAAAACAAGTTTAAATTTTAACAGCTGTAAGAAACCTCACGGTAATGTATCTGTTGCTTACGCCTGCAGAAAAAACCCTCAGTCCTCAGTGGTTCAAATTTTTCCTATTTTCTCTTCTACTTCTGTCCCATTCCCTTTTGTGACCAGAACATCTTAAATTAGATGTTATAGATGAAAAGAAAAAAAAAAGTCTTATTTCTGCAGCAAAAATCTTAGTTTTGCAAGCTAAATTTTGCTTAAGACTATGGAAGGGTGTTTGCTTGGTCACTGAATCTACATACACATTCATTTTCAAAAAAGGCAGTTTATGCTGTGTCCATATAATGTTTGTAGTATTTTTCTTCTTAAATAAGATTAAATTGAGGGGAAAAAAAAAAAAAAAAGGAAGCTGGTTTCCACAACATGCTCTATTCTTTGCTCAGAGGCAGTTGCTTGTAACATCTCAATCACTTTTTACCATGCTGTTCTGTGGAATAGATGTCCCTCTGGTCCTCAATATGCAGGAAGAAGTCAATGCTTAAATATCAGAGACATTATATTTGAAATAATATAGATTATTACACATTAAGAAAGAAGAGCAGACGGTTTTTTAAAGAGCATTTGTTCCCTCATCTCAGCGGTAATTTTTGTATTTTTTTTTTCTTATAGGTGATAATCCTCGTAAAAAGGGTCAAGTATTAACAGTTCCATGTCTTAAGTGCCTGTTATCTTGCTTATAGTTAAGCAATGGCAGAAACTTTCATTATTCCTAAGACCTCCCCTGCTGTGAAGCAGTTAATTTTGACATTGTCAAAGAGGTGACAACCCCTTTGGTGCTATGTAGCGAGGTAATGCCATCACTTCACTGAATCAAAAGTCTTTTATTGTTCAAAGTGTGAATCTGAGGGTGAGACACATTTAATGCAGCAGGAGGTCTTGATGGGATATTGGTTGGAAAAACTGTTTGCATTGTCTAGAGAAGAAAGAGTTTTGGGAAAGGAAAAGTGAGGAACATTTGGCAGCTTGTTACTTTCTGATTCCCTTGATTGTTGCTCCTGAGAATTTGAGGGACAGAGTTAGTGAATGATCTTAAATACATTTTTATGCTATCTGTAAATTTCTTCTTACAGGGTTAAAAATCACAGTCAGGTTTTACAAACCTGGTTTCCTCAGCATTTCTTTTAATTTTTACCTTATCTCCATCATCTTGCAATTTTAAAAGTGTGGCAAATGCATACTTGGTCTGTAAATCTGTTACTTAGAGTGTGTTTTGGGAAAATCTATTATGAAAATGCCTTTTGAAGTCTAAAAGCCTGAACTAGGCTTGGTTGCTCTCAGTTAGTGAAATAAGTAGTTTTCTACCTGGTTAAAGTGGTTTTGTTTTTCAGAGGTTGAAGTGATCAGCGCATTGAATGGAGAAAATCTCTGGGCCTTTTCCTGTAAAAAGCACCTGTAAAAAGAGGAGGGGTTTGCAAGCAGCTCACATCTGACATGGGATAGGGTGGTCCCAAAGGCATCTTGCAGGCAAAACCTAAGGAGCACTGATACGACAGCTCCACAATTACAAGTGGTATATGCCTAACAGATATGTCCCTCATTGCACTTCCAAAGTTACCTGCACTTCATACAAATTCAGCAGTCACTCAGTTTATGTTTCACTGAAAAAAGTTTGTATCAGTGATGAGGATAGGAATAACAAAAACTGAAACTTCCATTACTAGGTGTGTACTAGTCCAGTGTTTTCACTCAGATTAAAGAGCATTCAGAATTTGTACTTGCACATCTCAAAGGATGGATAGTCCTCAGCAGTCATGAAGCCTCTGATATCCTGCAGACATCCCTTTGGAAAGGAGCTCCAGAGCAAGAGCTGAAAGTCGGAGTTACGAACAGTGAGTCTTCTTTTGACTTTAGCTTGAATTTTGGGTCTGATCACCAGATAGTGGTATACTTTCCTGACAGAGCACAGTTGGCTGAGGAAACTTGGCGAAAAAACAGTGAAGCATATTATGAATGCTGTATTAACACTTTCTGTCTCTTAACATGGAATGGGACTTAACAATAGGAAATAAGGAAAATAAACCTCTATTGGGACTCCATTGTATCTTCCATGTACTGCATTGTATAGGACCCTTAAAGGTCACCTAGTCCAACCCCCTTGCAGTGAACAGGGACGTCTTTAACTAGAACAGGTTGCTCAGAGTCTCATCCAACCTCACCCGGTATTTCTTTCCACAGCAAGAAAAATAGTACATCTGACTGATTCAATGTTGTGTTCTTTTAAGCCAATGAACACCTGGGTAAAATGAGTGGGAGTGATTCCTTTTGAAGTTTCAGGTCTAAGGAATCTTAGATTTAAGGAATACAAAGAAGATATTTCAAAGGTAAACAATGCCCAGCAATGTGTTGACTGACCTCTTCTTCACAAGTGACACAGTTTTACAACAAGTGGACAGAAACATGACCATGACAAAACATATGCTGTGTTTGCCAAACTTTCTTAAACCTCAGAGTTTTAATTATCTTCTAACTTTGGGCAGTCAATAACCGTGCAGGCAAGAAAAAGGAAGGAGAAGAATTATCCTCCAGGGAGCAAATACATCCACAAACAAGTTTTTTCTTACCCTCTATTTCAGCACTAAGATGTAAATCCATGGATGCAGCTAGTCATAGCAGCTTGTAATCATATTGAAAAGTCAAGGTTGCTAAAGAGTCCTATTATCTCTAAGCTCTGTGTACATTTGGGCTCTTTGTGTCAGACATGTGATCACAGAAAATAGGAAGGCACCCTTCTGTCCGTATTTGCTTTTCAGGCCTCCCCCTTGTTTTATTTTGCAGCCATTGTAGTTAAACACTTTGAAGCAGGGCCCACAGGATGATGGCCACTGCAACAAGCTCTGCTAGTGAATGGCAATGCAGGGTACTGAACACTTGAGTATAACTCTGGGAAAAATCAACGTGATTTCAGGCTGCTTGGGCATTTTGGCTCTCAGATATGTATTTCATAAAAGGCTGTGCAGATTGGAGTTTATTTCCTTTCCATTATTCATGTGCAATAGAGATATGGTGCCTGAAGGAGGCTTATTGGACAAAACTGATCCCCCCTGATGTGCACAACATAGGAACAGTCTCCTGAGTGGCAGAGGAATATACTAATAAAGTCTTGGCATTAAGCTAGATAGTTTGTAGTTCAGACTAACTAAATCATGTGGATTAAAGATAGAGCACATAGTTGCTTTATTATGTTATTAAAAACTACTATTAATTTTGTAAATAATTTTGAAACTTCCATAAACCTCAAACCAAAGAGGTTTAATTTCCTGCAGGTCCCATTAATTTTGAAGTGGTCATTCAGAGTAATTCAGCAGGTGTGAAATCCAGACCACATTTTCTTAGAAGTCTAAGTTCAGGTGTACACTTCAATTTTATACTATACAAAAGATAAGTCCATCCCTTGAAACCCCCTGTTTGATAATCAGATGAAGCCTGACCTACTAAAGTAATTTTCTTCTACATATTGTTAGAAAAGGTCCTCCTTTTCTGACTAGAGTTCTATACAAAGGGCAAGCTCAAATGTAAAGCATTCCTTTCTCTATATCAAAGTAAATGTGACAAGAGAAGCTATCATTCATCACAGTTCCAGGTAAAATAAGATTTTCTTTACTAATTGAGCATGGGTATGTTGAAACCTCCAGCAGAAATTCCAAATTATATATTATATTTTCTGCTTATATGAGTAGATGAATAAACACACAAACTACTAAAAGTGATTTAGAAATATTTTTAGCAAGTCAGTAGGAGCTGTTATTCAACATGATCTTGTCCAAGTTTCATGCACATAAGGTTTCAGCTTCCCACATTCTTGGCTTCAAAATTCTTTATATGCATTAGCTCTCCATCAGTATTTCCAACAACATCTTTCTTTCACTGTGAAACACTTGTGTAAAGAAATACCAAGTTTCTATCTTGTCTGTTCAAGATTTTGGTAGCAACAAACAGTATGTTCTTATATATTGCTAGTAGTGACCAAATTGTGCTCTCTGTTATGCACATGAAATTACAGATGCAACTGGATTAACTCTGGTCTGGCATTACCATCTGCTGCATTGAAAGTTTATATTTCCAAAGGCAGTCCAGCTCTCCTTATTCTGTAAACACTTGGCATTTTTAAGACCTGACACTTGAGTCATACAATCCTCTAAACCAGGCACACAATCCAATGGGAAGACATAGAAGTTTCAAAGATGTCAGTAGGCTTTATATCTGACCCAGACATGATCTCAGCCTGTTATTTTAAACCAAGATGCTGACGGTTTCCACACATTTGGTGAAATTTGTTCATTTGTTTATCATCTGAATCAGAGACATTTATCATTCATTCATGTAAATTCCCCAAATATCGAGTCACTGGACAGAAACAAAAGATTTTAATAATTATAGCTATGTGACGTCATTTGCTGATGCAATGGCTGGGCAAAAACTACAAAGAACACAAAACCAACAAGGACTGAAGCCCCATAGTTATCAAAAGTAACTGAAGAAAATTAGGGTGTGGAAGCAATGCCAAATCTTCAAGTAGAATACTTTGGAGTTCCTGTGGCAAAAGAAAACACATTTCTCATCAGATTAATCTACAGCAGTAGCAGAAACTCAGGGAGGGAAGCATCGCCCACAGTAGAAAATAATTAAGTTAGGGACCACTCAAGCAAATTAGATATGCATAAGCCCATGGGATCATCCAAGAATGCTGAAAGAGCTGGTTAATGTCAGCCTGAAAACTTTATCATCTTTGAAAGGTCGTGATCACCAGGGGAGGGTTCTGATGAGGAGGAAAAGGCAAATGGTACACCCATTTTCAAGTAGAGCTAGTAGGGGATCTATAGGCCACTCAGCTTAACCTCAGGCCCTTGAGAGGTGAGTCCAGGCACAGGACAGACACAGGACAGGCACAGGACAGACAAGAAGCTATTTTGGACATCAAGCATTGATTTACCAAGGACAAATCATCCCTAACCAACCTGATTTCCTTCTTGACTCTGGATGAGAGGAGAGTAGTGGATGTTGTGTATCTGTACCTTTAAAACATCTTTGACAGTTTCCTATAAATGATCAAAGCCAAATTTGTGAAATAAGGGTTGGATAAGTGGATGATTAATTGGGTGGAAAATTGGTAGGACTGCCAGGCTCAAAGGGTGATGTTCAACCATAAGAATTCCACCAGACAGACAGTGACTAGTAGCATCCTTCAGGGATAGATACCAGGGCTACTGTGGTTTAAAATCTTTATCGGTGGTCTGGATGGTTGGACACAGAGTGTGCTCTTCAGGAAGCTGGTGGACAAGCTGAGCCAAAGGCATCCATGTGCCCTGGCATCAGGGGAAGCCAACTGAATGCTGGGCTGCATTGGCAGGAGTGTGGTCAGCAGGTCCAGGAAAGTGATTCCTCTCTCCTCTCCCAGTGAGACCACACTTAGAGCACTGGGTCTGTTTTATGGCTCCCCAGTAGGAGAAAGGCATTGCCACGCTGGAAGTAGTCTAGTGGAGGGCACCAGAATAGGAAGGGGCTGCAGCACAAAAGGATAAGAAGAGGTGAGGAAGCTTCTAGCCATTGTAAGAGCTGGTGATGACAGAAGCTTACTGCTCTCTTCAGCTACCTACTTGAAGGAGACACACAAGAGGGAGTCAGATTTTTCCCAGAGGTGTAGATGACAGGACAAAGAGTAGCAGATTCAAGGGGCAGCAAGGGAAGTTGCAGTTAGATACTAGGGAAAAAAAAATTCTCTATGAGAGCAGTCACATGATGGAACAGGTGCCCAGAGACACCTCTATGGAGATATCCTTGGAAGTACCTTGCCTGGTCACTGCCCTGAGCAACATGATCTAACTGTAAATTTGACCCTGGTTTCGTCAGAAGTTTGAGTCATGTAATCTCCAGAGACACCTCTCAAAGGAGAGCATTCTGTGATTTTACATACAGCAGTTCCTCAGATACCCTTCAGGTGTCCAGATACACAACACTGCGCATACCCTGAGGCAGTCACATGTCTCACTCGGGTGGTGTACACTGATCAGTACTTACTGTGGGGTCAGTTATATACCTATGGATATAAATATACATAGATATACATATGATATTTTTCACAGCAATTAGTTTTATAAACCAGTTATCTGATGTGTGATTGAGAGATTTCACCAAGCAGGCAGCCTTTTTTTCATTTCTCTGTGCTGAAACTCTTCTGACTGCATGAACAAAACCAGAGGGGAAACAGGTAGCTGCTGACACACAGATTTCACCTGACAGTAAAATTCAAAATTATTACCATGTTCTCAAGCACAAAAAGTGTCATCTCTTTTCCGAGACTCTCACAAATATAAATTACTCTTTCTTGACCATTCTAGGAAGGATCAGGAGGTATTCTGGTTGCTATGATTGTTAAATGATAAAGGGAAAGAGTCCTTATATGTCCTCTGCTTATTCTCTTTGTTCTTTATTCCCAGTGGGCAGGTGGTTATGATTCATAGTAAGCCACAGCAAAGCTACAACTCCTAGCTAATAGATCTTTACTGTTAGCTTATGAATACAAGATGGCATTGTCTCTGAAGACAAGAGGCTGCTGAGGTCTCTGTCTTCACAGTTTTGCTGTCATCTTTTTGCTAACAGCTACACTTAAACTTTTTGCAACCAAGAAATATATTTATAAAAATCTGTAACTTTTTGCTCTCTCGTTGCAGTGTTTGTATCAAGTGCCTAATGAACTTCTACTGAAAGCATGTTAGAGAACAAAATCCATAGTTTCTTTTAGCCTGAGCAAAATTTTAAGCCTGATGCGCTCCCTGCATGGAGACCTGCTTCTCTGAACCATGATCAGTGACCAGCTGAAAGCAGCCACGCAATATTAGTAAGATATTTCAGCTGTGCTGTTGAATATTCACAAGAAGGTCCTTATAGCTCACCTGCTATCATCTAGATCTCTCTGAGTTGCATAACCATTTCCTTAGTGTAAGCACAGTGCAACAGCATAACAGACCCTTTAGGCTATTAATCCCTACCACCGGAGACTTAGCAACAGTTTCTCAGGGACCATCTAAACTCACATTAAACTGAACTAGATGATCACTTAGGATCCTTTCAATTCTTCTATGAGTCTATGAGAAGACCTAACCTGTTTGCAGAAATGTTTTGATCTAAGTCAGTAGTGTAACCCAGCTGGTAGCTGTCAGAATGCACAGAAAAATGAGGCTTTCTGTCCAGTCAACTATCTATACTTGGTTCTGGTTTTCTTCATCATCATTGCTCAATTCTTTGGCTCTTCTCCCTGGTGTCCCCCCAGTGCAGCCCTCTCCAGTATCAGTACAGCTGATGTTTTTACCATTGTTCAAAACAGGAAAAAAAAATATAGAAAACTTAATTTACAAAAGGTTAAAATTCAGCAAATAAATTATTTCTCTGTCTTTACTTTATAAGATGCTAAAAGGCAGGGTATAGGGAACTTAGGATCTATAGCAATATATGTTGAGAGGAAACTCCGTCCATTCTTTTTTTTCTCTTACAAGACATTATTTGCATCTGCTGCATTTTATAGTATCACTCAGAAGCATTTGTTATTGATCTTAAATAGATAAAGTGTTAGTCATGTTTACTGCTATTAAATGTTCCCAGTGGTGGTTAGTACATCCTTCTTATGTTCTAGAGGTTAAACAAAATGTTGGCTCAGGATGGAATTTTCCCTTGGGTAGGGCTGGAGAATCATTGGGGGTGTTTCTGGGTTCCCATATCAGCAGTGAAAATGGCAGTTTTACTGAAAAATTCTCTTCTGTTCCTGAGAGAGTTCCCAGCTGTGCTCCTGGGGGCTGTGGGTCGGCACCCGCACGTGAGGGTGCATCCTCCCTGGCCAAGCCAGATTTCCCACACTCTGCTTTCCTTGTCTCAAACTGAAGAGGAAATTAAAGTTATGGAGGCCAGGAACAGTTCTGCATCCTTCTGCCAGCATGGGTGGTATTTATTCTTCCAAGATTTTAAATCGGTGGAAATCTGCCATAATTAAATTTTCTCTCAATCTGGCTGCATTTTTTAAAACATTGAGCCACATGCCCTTTCAATACTCCAGTGGGCAGCCCTGACTAACACTTCTGGAATATATCAGAGCCCAGAGAGGTTCAGCAGCAAAAAGCAAATATTTAGTGTGCAGCAACTCTTCCTTATGCATCTGGTAAATATGAAGTTGGGTCCGGGGTCCACTTGATAACCAGGCATGCCTTGACCTTTTGATGTCATATACTTGAGGAACAGGAGGGGAGCAGTGACAAAAGCAGGGCTCTAGCAGAAATTTCTTCCTCCTTCCTTCTCTTCTGGGTATGTAATCCTGAAGAAGAGCTGGAGAGGGAAAGCTCAATTGGAGCCATCCAGCCAAGCATCAGAGCTCAGGAGGAGGATGCAGAGGCCTAGCACAGGCAGAGGGGGCAAGTGGGCAGGGAATCAGGCAGCAGGGATGTCAGCCTGGCAGCTGGCCTGGATTTCAGCAGCTGGTGCACACGGATCAGGCAAAGCTGCCTCTGGAAGAGCCCTGCGGATAGACAGGGTGGCTCATGCCTGATTCATAATGCATACACCCTCCCCCTCCCCAAATGACTTGTCACAGTTATACAGCAACAGTGCTTTTAATTCTTTTGGGCTATATATTCACTATCCTTTGAAAGCCAAAAAGTGTTTTTTTCTTTCTCAAAGACATCTCAGAAGGCTGCAGGATCAAGAATACATACTGCTGAAAATGAATCAAATGGGTTATGAGCATTTTTCATGGCCTGTGATGAATCTATGTGAGTTACTTGTTTTTTTCTTCCTCTCTTTCTCTGTGTGTTTAGACTCTGGGCACTTTGCACCAGGGATTTGTCCAACTGCTGTGTTGTTGCCAGCCTAGCCCTACAAAGCATGTTATTAAAAGAAAAATTCTCCTCCTCCTCCCCCTTGTAATCACTGCAAAGATAAGCAGTACAGTAGATAGGTTTCTGTACAACCCTTTTGGTACTGGTAATCCAGAGAGCTGGTAGCTAGTCCTCAGCTTGCTACTGGTGCCAATGGTGACTTTGGTCCATGCCAAACACATGCAAAGCTCTAGCAGAGATTTCTACCTGTCTGTGTTCAGTGCTGCCTGGTGTGCAGAATAGAGAAAACACTGGTGAAGGCAGGAGTAAAGTAGGTAGAAGCATTTCTCTGTGCATGGGAGGATATTACTGGGACCAAGGGATAAGTGACCCCACATCACTAATCACTGGTGGAGACATGTAGTGGTGGTAACCTGTTGCTGTGTACAACAGCTCCTGTGAGAGCCTGGACAGAGACAGCTGCATGAGACAGGAATGGACCCCTATTTAGCGGATACAGGAGTCAGGGAATTGCGGTTCTGGTTTGGGATGCTATCTAGTGTGATAAAATATCAGGGAAGATACGAATTGCTAGAGCAGACAGAGAGATAAAGTTTCTGGAAGATGCTTCCTCCTCTGCCTGCCATAGAGTCATTTTATTAGAGCCTATATGTTTAATTAAACAGTTTCTAGAGCTCGAGGCAGACTGCCTCCTGAGCACGCATGCAGAGCAGAAGCCTTGCACAGAGCCAGAGGGCAGGGCTGCTGCTGAGGGTAGTGCCACAGCAAGCATAGATGCTTTAAGGACTAATGCAGTCTGATCTCTTTGAAAACAGCATCCAGAATGTTTGGAATTGATGTCAGCAAGGTAGATGCTCTTACCTCTAAGACAATTAAAATTGGGGGAAGTGTGGATAATTTTCTAGGGGAATCACCAGCATTCAAGAACATGACATTATTAAAAGCTGTTCTTAAAGCTGTTATGAGTGCACCAAATCAAGAGGACACTCCTCTGCAGAGAACTTGTATTTTTAGGAAACAGTTTCTGCATTAAAAATGAACAAAATGGAGATGTCCTGATAATGACTTGCTGTGGCAAATTCTGATGCAGCTATCACAACACAGTTGTACTGAATGAGTGAACCCATGTGGGCTTGGGAGCCCAAGAGGTTCTTGGAAACCCAAGAGCTTCCTTGTGGCTAATGCCACCACCCCTGTACACCTGGACATAAGCGAGTCTTAGAGGGAAATAGGGACTTTTAGTCAGTGGAGGACACGTTTTGCTCTCCCCTTTTGTGTCCAGCTCTGCTGAGGGAAGCCCAGACAGTGAGCCCTGCTCAGATAGGTCTCATGTTTGCCAGCATCCCTGTGTCTGTTTTGAGAGGTAAGACCTGGATGGATTATACCTACCCTGTGGTGTGTGACAGATCAGACAGCAGTTTGGAGAAAGCCCAGCTTCCCTCTGCCTCCTATGCCTGCATTTCCCAAAGGCATCAAGGTAGTTTTCAAGGACAGGCAGCACCTTCTGACTATATCTGTCACTTGAAAGTCAGAGATGTTAAATCTGTCACTTCTGAAACAAGGCACCACATGCAACCTGTTTGTAGGGAACAGTTCCTGGGACTGTGCTGGCTCCTAAACTGTCCAAAAAACATGACTGGATGGACAGGTGAGGGACCAGCAACTGTACAGCATGGGAGGTGATCATGTCCTGGGAATGTTACCAGCACAACCATGCTCCAAGTGTCGATGTCTTGCTCCAACATGATGCTAGGAAGTACCAGGGCACACATGCCAGTCTGAGTGTCCAGCAATGATTATTGTTTTGCCCTGAAATCAGAGTGAAGCTGAGGGATGAAGGGGAGTTTCACTGAGTTTGGTGAGCCTTAGTGCACCACCAGTGTTTCAAATGATCTTTTCCCCAGCCCAGGAGCAATTCCCATCTGACTCGTACCTGGAAAAATGTCTTAATACTATAATGAATAACTTGGAAAGGATAAAGTTTACATGGCTTTAGTGTTCTCAGTGCTGTGTCCCAACTATGATAGGCAGGCAGGCAGGAGAAGGCAGTGTCTGTGAGTCAGATTTCTAAGTGTTAGTGCAAAATAGAGACTTCCAGGAAAGGTGGAAATCACTGCCAACTGTTGTAAGAATTTCTGAAACATGGAAATGTGATTACTGGAAGGAGACAAGCTCCCCCACCTCACCGATCCTGGAGCTGTGGCTGCTGCAAGGAGAGGAAGGTAGTTATGGCATGGAGTTAGACAGGTAAAATGGCATGGACAAGCCCATCTGACTCCCAGTGCTTGTGGAACCACGTGTCTAAACATAAACTTTCTACCAGTTGGCCTCTGCTGTAAGAGCTGGTGATGCTTCCAGGCTGAGGATGAAGACCACATGTGTCTCGGCTACAGCTGCTTGAAATGACCTCAACTTAACTGCAGCTGCAAGTCCGGCCCCATTCCATGGCTGCCATCTCGAATCTCCATCTCAGGCTGTTCTGTGAAACAGTCAAGTTTTCACTGAAGTCCCTCACCAACTAGTGCTGGTTACTTTTACAAGTAGACACTGCATTGGGGATGTCTAAAAGCCTAGATCCTAATGCTGAACTATGTCTGAAAGGCTGGCTAATAGGAATTGAAGCAGCTGGGTCCAATAACTGACTCTTGATGAAAGGCAATGCAGGCATGTGAGGTGCCTGAAATAAATACACCAAGTTCCTCCTGATGAAAATACCTATTTGTATGTAAAAAGCAGCATAAACTTTAACATTTATAATTCATAATCACATTTGACTAGTTAGAAAAGAAGAAGTATCAATATATAGGAAGAATGTGCACACATTATTAAAACAGTATTAAAAGGTATTTTGAAAAGTGTATTTTATATATACAGATTATACAAAAAAGTATTAAAAACATAGTGGAAATACAGAAGAGCCCTGAGGCTGTATGTCTGCATGAGGTTAAGGGCACCTACATGGGAAAACAAAAGCCATGTAAAAATAATGGATAGAAGGATCTGTGCAGAGAATCAAAATACTGAAGAAAAGAGAAAAAAAGTATTTTCTTCTGCTTTATTTAACTTTCAGGAAGAAACTCAAGGGTTTGGACAGATACATCCATAATTCACAACTCATGAGGATTGTTCAGGAAAGATTTTGCCTACTCCTTGAGCAGGAAACATGATGATGTCAGAATGGGCTTACAAATAAGCTGATCAGAAGTGCTTCCTGACTTTCAGTCTGTCTTACACAGACACAGCTTTTTTGAACTCTCTAAAGAATATTGGCTATTTTGAGAGAAGCTGTTCTGCATTTTGTGTTCCACTCAAATAAATCCTTGAATGAAAAGATTAAATCAGTAATACAGTATAGCTGCTCAGAAAAAGCTCTTGAACATGTCTTTTCTGTTGACTTTAGCTGTTGTCAGATTTGATTGTCTAATTTTTCCAATCCCCACACAAGTTATTCTTACGATGTTTGCACAAAACATCTTTAGTATTAACTGCAACTAATATTTTGATCTGGGCTGCTGAGTGATCAGTGAAGGATCCCATCCAAAGTGGCATGAACCGCTTAGTGAAGATACCCCTCTGTCCCCAGGCCAGGAGAGAGGACTGCTCTTACCTCAGTGATGGTCAGGTGTGATGGTTCCTCTCTGGCAGAAGCAGCTCTGCCAGTGCTTGTAGAGGCAGGATCACCCAATTCAGCTGTGGTCAGTACAAGCCCATGTCCTTGGAGTGCAGCCTCATGTCCTGCATGGGACAACTGTCATGAGGTCATTTGCGGATACCATGACACTGTCCTCATGATGGATTTAGGTGTCTGTCAAGGAACCAGTGATTCAGCCAGCAGACTGAGCACACTGTACTTCCTGATATGATAGCCTTAGCTGATAAAGAAAGAGTTTATCTTTTAAGACCTAGTTTCTAAATAATCCACTCCCTTGCAGCATTAAGTTTCAGACAAGACTTCATTGCATCTGTCAAGGGATATTCTCACCAGACCAGGACCATCAAACAAAACTCTTATCAACTTCTCATTGATACACAGGATAGTTCATGACACACAGGGTCATACATTATTACTTTGATGACACTATCAGTGTAATTAGTTGTCCAATTACAGTTTTTCTAAATTAATTTCTGACCACTCACTAGCTGCTTTTGAAAGATCACAGGTTTTCTTACTTGTATCAAAACTGCTCTCTCCTAGGAAGGCACAAGAAACAATATTCAGGAATGAGGTTTTCTAGCTGTTTATCTCACAAACATATTCCTTCAGCTTGGTGACCAGGGTATCAAACTTTGAGTTTGTCATCAGCACAGGGACAACTGCAAAGAACCACACATAGTCCTTCCCCATTTATCTTATGTATCCACTTTTACATAGGTGTATTCCAGGCAACTCTTAGTTCTTATTTAGCTACACAAAAGTTTCTCATTCTTGTAACCAAGACTGCTTGGATCAATCCCTTGCACACATGCAAAACTTGCATCACACTCCAAGACAGCAAGTTAACACCTCTCATACTCTATGCCCCAGCTAACTAGAGCTGGTAAAAGGGTTCTGCCCATAATTTAGTCATTTAAGTCAAAATGAAAACCTCTTAAATAAATGGACCTTGAAGGGTTTTACTTCCCCATATTTGCATTTCTTCAAAGTTAAACATTACTTGATATGTATCTGTGGGCTAAAAAAGTTCAGTGTTTCACAGGGACTAAACTGAAGAACTAATAGCTAACCAGTTTATGAAAAGACTATGTCCTGAGGTCTTCGTTGAGGTAGCACATGACTGATATGCATAGGCAAGGATATTTGTAAGAAGATTATTCAGATTTCAACTAATATCCAGACAAAGATACAGAGCTGCCGCCTTATGTAGGGTCTTCCAGGCCCCCTCCATTCTGACATACTGAGAGCAGGACCAACACTGCTGCAACGCTGACAACATCTTCTTGAGATTCATCTGATCTCAACTGTGATGTGTGATGCCATGGAAAGTAAGCAGACCCTGCCACCGTTTCACACGTGACAAACCCACACTGCAGCAGGTAGGCACTTTCTCCACATACCTGTTGGGGATAGCCTGATGTAATCCCTGAGAAATGCCTTGGTGGGTACATACTGCTCAGATGGGGACAGTGAAGAGAATCCTGATGCAACAAACAAAGAAGCCAGACAGAGTCTAATGGCATCAGCCCAAATAATTATTACATTTTCTTATTGTCTTTTCTTCAAGTTCTGATGTGAAAATGCAACAGCTAGTTGTTTCTTGGTAGTAGTTGTAGCTGTGTTCTGCCTCATGTCTATATTTTGGTGCCAGTTTCAAGTATCTGGGACTGATGTTTTCTTCAGCACTTATGCGCAAAAAGTCCTACATTGCCATTTCTGAATGCTACAGTGATATGAATAATATGTATTATGAACAGACTGTTAAGACTTAACCTTGCCCCAGGAACTGTACATAATATCCACTAACATGATGAAATTACAAACATGATGATACCTATCAGTAGAGCACTAAGAAACAGGTAATTACTTGATTAAGATATTTTTTTCTTGTATCTTAATATTATTGAGTGTGAAATACTACACCCACAAATAGCTACGTTTATATACTGCCAGCCTTGTTCCAGTGTGAGAATTTACTCTTCAGGTTTCCTGTGCCAACTTCTTGTTTAAATGTCTTCATTTGCATAATCACTTTTCCAATTCCAAAGACTTTCTGACTATTTAAAATATTTTTAAGACTGATAACTAATTTTCAAAGACAATTTTCAACAGACAATTGGTAGATTTTTAACAGCTTTACTTTTGTGACATTCAGTATTGCATTTCAGATTTGGGTAGTGCAGGTATTAGACACATTTTTTTTTCAAATATATTTATATTATAAAAATTTTTT